>ONZH01023245.1:0-60885 GCA_900303285.1 Rhinella marina
CGGAACGATTTGTTTTTTTTATCATGTTTGCAGGAAATCACCATATGTAATCAGTACCCTTCGGTGTGGTGTCTGTAAGTGTTGGTATAACCAGTGCATGGTCAGAGATTAATATTTCTCCAATCTTGATAGATTGTATGCGGAATGCATATGGTTTGGGTAGGCACACATGGTCTATCCTGGACCAGGATTCATGAGCGTTGGAGTAAAATGTGTATTTTCTACCTTCTGGGTTAAAGAGGCGCCATATGTCATGCATATCTAAAGTGTGAAGAAATTGTTCTAACTGCTGGTCTCTCCCCTAGAAATGGTTTCTGATTGTTTCGTATGGCGTCTGTCTGCTTCAGTACATATTACTGAGTTAAAATCCCCAGCTAGTATTTTAAAAGGTATAGTGTCCGAGGAGACCCGCTTAGTTAGTTCTTGAAAAAACTAATTATTGGAGGTATTGGGACCATAATACAACACTTTTAAAAAGCTGACCCAAATGAACTCTCCCAGCCAATAAAACAGCCCCTCCTGTCTTCACACTTAACCCTCTCATGAACAGCGCCCAGCAGTAAAAGCTCCCACATTTAAAACAGTGTGAGAGCTCTTCCTCTATGGGATGATGCAATCTGATCCTTCAGTGAGGAGGCAACCCATCTTGGTCTCACAAGATTGAATTATCACAGAATAAAGCAAGATTGTAAGTTTAGAAAGGGGGAGGGTGAAGAGCTGATAACCAGAGAACAAGGTATTTTCCATTGATAGGACATATTACAAATTTTCTTATACTGCCCTGTATTATTGATTTATGTAAAGTTGTGTGAAATTTTAGTAACCATTTAATGCTTAGATCATATATTTCTGTCCTATAAACTGATGGCATATCAATCGGAATTAAGTGCTGCAGACCCCTACATAGTGGTGCCCCCATCACAGACTAATCTGTCACTGATGCTCTGGTTCTATCGATGGTCTCCTTCTCCTCCACTTCTGGCTCCCATTAGCTTTCTGAGCAGAAAAAGCTTTAGCTTATGACTTGTGTTGCAGATTTTTTTTTTTGAAAAATGCATAGTAGATTTTCCTCTGGAAAATTCTTGCCGTCTGACCATGACTTTTATATTAAATGACTACAGATGTGTCCTCCCTTACTTTAGCTTGAATTTGGTTAAAGACTCAATTACGGACAAGAATAGGCATTTTTTATTATGGTTGCGGCCATGTGCGGTCCGCATATTGCGGAACGCACAGGGCCAGTATACGTGTTTCGCAGAACTGCAAAACACTACGGCCGCCTGAATGAGGCCTACGAAAAAGGGATTGTCAAATGTGAACACAAGAGGACATCAACACTTTTATTCTAGTATTCTGTTCAGGCATAGGAAGAGATAACCTGAACTAATGGATCAAGAATATGCCATTGGGTTTCCAGTTTTAATACTGGCATTTTGTCTTTTCTTTGCTGGAGTCTGTGACAGAGTCTTCTGTTAGAACCTTCGGTGAAGATGTAAACCTAGCCTTAGGTTAGGTTCACATCTGCATTTTAACTGATCTAGCAGGCTGTTCCGGCAGAGAAATGGTCTACCAGAGTCCACTGGATCTGGCCTAGCCAGATACTGCCATTCCCCACTGGACGCCATGGACTATAGTGGAATCCAACTGAGGTCTGACCAGTTTCCAGCATGATTGCTGAGTTTCAACCAGACAAATAAAACAGCGTATGAATGATTTTTTGTCCAGCCGAAACAACACACTTGTGCCAGAAACCTGGTGGATCCCTGGGGGATCCCATTGTACTCAAAGGGGACCAGCAGTGATCAACAAAACTTGGCTAGGTCGGATCCAGTGAACTCCGACAATCTGTTCCTCTGCCTATAGTCAATGGGTTGGTTATGCTCTGTTTGGGTCACTAGGCACTAGGCTCCTGTAACAAAGAAGAAGAAGAATGAATAACAGTAACAAAGGAGTGAATTCAGTCTAATAGATCAGGAAATAGACATTCACTTCAGAAGATGGATCTTACAGTATATGCTCCAAATGTGAGGTGTATTCTGCTGATGACATTGGGAGTTGCAGGGAGTTTCTGTATCATGTACATAGATTTTTTTTTAACAAACCCCATACAGATGAATACAACCGATGCAGAAATGTCTAAATCTGCTGCTTTTGAACTCCATGAATCAGTCCCGTGAGGATATATGAGTGGCACTCATCCTGGAGCACGTGCATCCTGCTGTCCCTTTAAGCTGGCATTTCTACACGAGTGGTTGCCATGGAGATGTTGATCCGTAATAACCGTGCTTCAAAACCTAAAGCAGTTGTAACATTTAAGACGTTTCGCTGCAATCAATGTCATTATTAATTCTCTTCCCATATTTTATTGTTTTATCCGATGGGAGCAAAATATTTTCAGGCAATTTATTTGCATTGATGCAGCTGTCACCGTCTAATGCAACGCTAGCCGTCTAACGTCAATGATAGAAAGGGATGTTGATTTATCCACAATGGTCTTTTGCCACCTGGTGGTGAAAATGAGGTAACACATGTAGTGGGATTTTTCATTGACTGATTTAGCATGATAGAGTCAACAGATGAATATGTTCATTGATTTTCTCAGAAAAGGTTGCTCTAAGAAGAGAAAAGGAATCAATGGGAGTCCAGAAAGAATAGAAAGAGACTGTGAATTCATGCAGATTCATGTAATATGATGTTCTGTTTAATAAGAACGAAAATCCAGCTCTGCTGTCCCTGATAAAAACAGATACTTTATTTAGATGATTACATTCAGGAACAAACTTGATGCGTTTTGGGCTAAATGTGCCCTTTGTCAAAAGTACAAAGATACACAACATACAAAGGTTAAACTTAAAATAGACATATGCTAAAATACTGAACCAGTTAGGATCCTTAATTGATTGAATACATACAAGCTGGAGGCTCATCCCCATTGTGGCCTGCTATTAGTTGCCCCCCCCCATCACCGGAGGCGGAGATGCAGCGGTGGCCGATGATGCGGGTGCCGAGCAGCGGGGTAAGTATAATGTATATGAAGGGCGTTATAGGGGTTGGATAACCCCTTTAAGATAATAATGATATTGACTGTCAATATACAGTAACAGCAGGAAACAATGAACAAAACTTTAATAATAAAACACATCTCTCTTGTTTAATCCTTTTGGTTTTTTTGTTTCTAATGTGAAAATCCAGAAGGTTTCTCTGGCTAGAAGTTTCCTTCTGTGGTCACTACCCCTCTGGAGGTTAATAACTCTTTCAAGGCCACAGAAAGAAAAAACAGACGGATCATCTCCATGAATATCCGTAAAGTGCTTGGATACTGAAGAAGCATTGATTGATTGCTTTCTCATTGTTGACATCTGAAGGGTGTCTCCTTATCCTAGTTTCCAAAGTCTTCGTGGTACACCACACATATGTTCACTTACAAACACTGGAGCAGACGAGGTATATCACATAAGTAGTGTTACAGATTATGTATGTAGACATGTTATACAATTGTTTCCATTGTAATAAGAGGAAAAAAAAAACCTTTGTGACATTTACATTGCTGCAACAGCAAAATAATTTGTGGCCGCATTTGTGAAAGCCTTTTGTATAATTGCTACAATCGTGGCATATTCTAAACAAAAAGTAGTGGAAAAAACTACATCTTTCTTTTCCTCTTTATTTTCTGCAAGATGATCTTTGTGTAGCTTCCCAAAACCTGGTCTTGTGTAGCTAACAATTTTGTCCTATTTTTACTGGAAATTATTCTTGTGGCCAAACTCTTATGTCCTCAATAAAGTTTAATATATTTTGAATCAAAGAAATAGACCCTAGTGGCAAGTGACTGGCTCCAAAGGGAAGTCACCAGTTTTTTTTCCTGGATCTTTGGAGCCCATTATGGTATCAGAGCCTAGACCCTCTGGTACTCTGGTGGGACCAGTCCAACCCTTTCCATAGGCTTTAAGAATTGTAATTCTAAAGAACTGCAAATATCTTACCTTCTTCACATAAGCAGTCATACGTGCCAAGCGGGTTGCAGTAAGTGTAAAGGAATACATGAAAAAAATTCAGGGCATACAAATGCTTGTGCCTCCCCTTCATTGCTTATTCTACTGTTCAGACCATATTAATGCACTCTGATTAGTAAACCTCTGGACTACATTCTAAAATTCTCATTACTAAGACCAGAGGTGTCTATTTCTGCCTCCTAGATTTGTATTCCCTCATTTACCCTCCCCTTGTCTCTCCCTCTCTTTCTGTATGCAGGCTTGTTAACTTGAACAGACAACGATGGTGTAAATTGTTAACGAGTCAAAATCTAAATGGACCTTGTGAATAATTTCCTGAATCTGCCGAGGTTTGCCGTTCCCTTAATAACAAGGAATTCAATATTTTCAGACTAATTATGATTTCGGAGATGTTCCCTCTCTTTCTTGTGTATGCTCAGTGAATACAAATCTCAATGCCAGGCAATGGTATACAGCAACACAGGATCTCGTTTCACTTTTTGCCTATGTGGTTTCAGCTATATTATCCGCTCAAGATGCTTTAAAATGTTATATCATTACAGAGCTCAATCGTTTTATTCTTTTTCTGCCTCAAAATATTGCATTTTTATGTTTGGAAAATCCATGCCATCTCCAGAAGTGCCCTCTTGTGGTTTTTCAGGCTGTATATTAAAGCACACAATATGCGTCATTAGGGGCGCATATCTAATTTTTCTATAAAACTGCTCATTTTTTATATAGATGAGCATCACATGGGACTGTCATGCAACATCTGCTTTATTTTGTTTATATTCCCTATAAAAAGGGTTTTTTTCCAGGCTGCTTTTTTTCCAAAATCACCATCATCCCTGTCCATGGCTTATGTATGGTATTGTAGCTTAGTTCCGTTAGAGTCCATTGGACAGAACTGCAATACTGCACACAACCTATGGACAGTCCCCTTTAAAGAGGACCTGTAATAAGTTTTTGAAATCAACATGGCATATATACCATGATTCCCCTAATTATGCTTTTTGGTTTTTACAACCCTTCCCCATATTCCGTACTTTTGGTACCCAATACCTTTTGGCACTAGAGGGGCCTAGACCAGCTCTCTGCTCCATGGGTGATGTCCACTCCATCTCTGTGACACTGACTGATTGTTGAGGACTACATTAGAGTGATACAAAAATCCAAAGTGATCGTGCAAGATGTAACCATCTGACAAGACCAGGTTTTGGGAAGACCAGATCTTCCTCTTTGAAAGCCTCCCAACACCAGAACCTGATTTTCTCACAACCTTCTCTCTTGAGATTGGTTACATCTTGCAAGATTACGCTGTGACCCTGCATAGCTCTGATGCAGTCCTCCATGACTGGACAGCATCAGGGTGATGGTGTGGACACCCACAAGCAGAGATCTGGTCTGTATCCTGTGGACCTTGGCTTTTTATAAGCATATAGAGATGTACAGCTCCAACAGGTATTGATGGCCCCAACTATGGAACAGGGGGACGAATAAAAAGATAAATAAAAACACAATAATCAGGGGATCAGTGAGGATCATGACATGATATATGTATCATAACATGAGATCACATGTATATTTAAAAAACAGATTACAGGTACTTTTTAAGATGACCTTATCTGCATTTGAGGCTATATACGGTATTATACAGTAGCAGAGACATTAGCAGTTATTCCAGTTTCAGCAAATCATGTATATATATATATATATATATATATATATACACTCACCGGCCACTTTATTAGGTACACCATGCTAGTAACGGGTTGGACCCCCTTTTGCCTTCAGAACTGCCTCAATTCTTCGTGGCATAGATTCAACAAGGTGCTGGAAGCATTCCTCAGAGATTTTGGTCCATATTGACATGATGGCATCACACAGTTGCCGCAGATTTGTCGGCTGCACATCCATGATGCGAATCTCCCGTTCCACCACATCCCAAAGATGCTCTATTGGATTGAGATCTGGTGACTGTGGAGGCCATTTGAGTACAGTGAACTCATTGTCATGTTCAAGAAACCAGTCTGAGATGATTCCAGCTTTATGACATGGCGCATTATCCTGCTGAAAGTAGCCATCAGATGTTGGGTACATTGTGGTCATAAAGGGATGGACATGGTCAGCAACAATACTCAGGTAGGCTGTGGCGTTGCAACGATGCTCAATTGGTACCAAGGGGCCCAAAGAGTGCCAAGAAAATATTCCCCACACCATGACACCACCACCACCAGCTTGAACCGTTGATACAAGGCAGGATGGATCCATGCTTTCATGTTGTTGACGCCAAATTCTGACCCTACCATCCGAATGTCGCAGCAGAAATCAAGACTCATCAGACCAGGCAACGTTTTTCCAATCTTCTACTGTCCAATTTCGATGAGCTTGTGCAAATTGTAGCCTCAGTTTCCTGTTCTTAGCTGAAAGGAGTGGCACCCGGTGTGGTCTTCTGCTGCTGTAGCCCATCTGCCTCAAAGTTCGACGTACTGTGCATTCAGAGATGCTCTTCTGCCTACCTTGGTTGTAACGGGTGGCAATTTGAGTCACTGTTGCCTTTCTATCAGCTCGAACCAGTCTGCCCATTCTCCTCTGACCTCTGCATCAACAAGGCATTTCCGCCCACAGAACTGCCGCTCACTGGATGTTTTTTCTTTTTCGGACCATTCTCTGTAAACCCTAGAGATGGTTGTGCGTGAAAATCCCAGTAGATCAGCAGTTTCTGAAATACTCAGACCAGCCCTTCTGGCACCAACAACCATGCCACGTTCAAAGGCACTCAAATCACCTTTCTTCCCCATACTGATGCTCGGTTTGAACTGCAGGAGATTGTCTTGACCATGTCTACATGCCTAAATGCACTGAGTTGCCGCCATGTGATTGGCTGATTAGAAATTAAGTGTTAACGAGCAGTTGGACAGGTGTACCTAATAAAGTGGCCGGTGAGTGTATATATATATATATAGCACACAGAAAAATCTCGGCAGCACTATATGAATGGTGAGGTGCAATGCCTCAGTTCAATAAAAAACATAAAAATAGGCAGCACTCTCAAAGTAAAATGAAAAGCAGAGGAACTTTATTCACCCATGTGTAGGACGTGACGTTTCGTCTCAGACTGAGCCTTTCTCAAGCAACAACTGATAGTGTGAATCACATATTTATGCAAAAAGTGCAGGTGCTCAAAATCACATGACTCAATTAGTGACATGATAAATAATCAAATACAAATACACAATTTCATGATATAGGTATAACATTCATATAAAAAAACTCAAGTGACATATGTCTCATACATAGTTAGTGCCAAAGTTGATATAAAAAGTGATATTCATGATTCCCATTGGTGCATAATAATAAAACTCATTAATTATAAAGGTAAATCGTTCCTAGGAACGCTAGTGCCGATAATCGGCCCGTGTAAAAGTGGCCCTAATCAGCCGACGAACGAGCAAAACGCTCGTTCGTCGGCTGATTGGATCTTTTGGTTTCTACAAAAGATCCAATCTGTCGGGCGCACATCGGCCTGTGTAAACAGGCGATGTGCGCCTGACAGTATGGAGCTTCCTGGCCGCACGAGTGATACAGCGATCACTCGTGCGGCCCGGCGCTCGATTCATCGGGCCGTGTAAAGGCTCCCTGCCCGAGCGCTGATATCGTTGATCGGCGCTCGGTCAGGGAGACACATCGGCCCGTGTAAAAGGGCCTTTAATTTATAATCTACATTTAAACCATTGGGGGTCAATGTGTTAAGTTTGCGGATCCATTGTAATTCCTTGCGGAGTAATATTTTGGCTCTGTCCCCACCACGTCTCAGTGGTGGTACATGATCAATGATCCTGAACTGTAACTGGTGCTCACCGTGTTTTACATTCCGTAAAATGTCTAGATACCGGTAAGTCAAGACGTTTTTTCCGGATCGTGTATCTGTGGTGATTGAGTCTAGTCTTAAGATCCAAAGTGGTTTCACCTACATACCACTTATTGCAGGGACATGACAAAAGGTATATAACATAATCCGTATTACACGTCAGGAAATATCTGATGTCGTAAGTTTCACTACTATGGCCCACAGGGCTGTCTTTCTTGACAAGGTGCTACGTGAATATGCTATTACTGCACAGTCTTATGTTCAGGATACTACAGATTTTTTGCTTAAACTGCATGATGTTGATCTTTCCGGATACACCAATGTAATACTTGCGTCATTTGACGTGGTTAGCTTATATACTTCTATAGATCACAATAGAGGGATTTTAGCTGTCACTGAATATCTGAAGACATCTACATATACACAAGAGAGCCAGACATTCATCCTTTCTCTGCTGAATATTGTGCTTCGGTTCAACTATTTTTTATTTCAGGACCAATTTTTCATGCAACGCAAGGGCGTGGCCATGGGGTCTAATATGGCGCTGGCCTATGCCAATATATATATGTGCCATTTGGAGGAGGACCTTGTCTATGTGTCCCACCACTTCTCGCATGTTGCGGCGTGGTGGCGATACATAGACGATGTCTTCCTCCTATGGCATGGCCCACTGGCGGAATTACAATGTTTCCATGAATTTCTGAATGGCATAGACCCTGATGTAAAATTTACCTTGGTGTACTCGGAACAACATGTACAATTTCTTGATACTAATGTAATGCTGGATGGTCATAGGTTAAAAACTGAGCTTTATGTGAAGCCCACGGACAGGAATTCCTTGTTGCACTACAGCAGTAGGCACCCTAGGAGTATGGTGAGGAGTCTACCTAAGAGCCAATTCCTAAGAGCCAAACGTATTGTGTCAGAACCTGCACAACTTCCCATGACTTTAGGTACTATGGCCCACAAATTTGTTACACGAGGTTATCCAAAAGGACTGGTAGGACAACAATTAAAAGAGGTTTTGCCTTTGGACAGATCAGCCATATTGAGACCACGAGAGCATAAATCCGTACAGAAGAGGTTATACTTTGTGTCCACTTTCTCTGAACAATCTGCATACATTAGTAACATTATAAGACGACATTGGCCAATGTTACATGGTTGTCATAGCGAGGTCCCTGAATATTCCACTCCCCCCGTCTTCTCATACAGAAGATCCCGTAGCTTGGGGGATCAACTGGTTCACTCTGATCTGCTGCCCACCAAGCGACTCACACAGTCTTTTTTAGCACCAAGGAAGACAGGGTGTTTCCCCTGCTTGTCATGTGTGAACTGCCGCCTGATGTTAAAAGGCACGCAGTTCGCACATCCCGGCAGTAGTGAAACTTACTACATCAGATATTTCCTGACGTGTAATATGGATTATGTTATATACCTTTTGTCATGTCCCTGCAATAAGTGGTATGTAGGTGAAACCACTTTGGATCTTAAGACTAGACTCAGTCACCACAGAAAAAACGTCTTGACTTACCGGTATCTAGACATTTTACGGAATGTAAACACGGTGAGCACCAGTTACAGTTCAGGATCATTGATCATGCACCACCACTGAGACGTAGTGGGGACAGAGCCAAAATATTACTCCGCAAGGAATTACAATGGATCCGCAAACTTAACACATTGACCCCCAATGGTTTAAATGTAGATTATAAATTAAGTGTATTATGGTAGATGCCCCCGTTTTAACAGTTGCTGGTATAGCTGCGATGACTCCAGTTGTGTATTGTGGTTTTACGATTGATAGTTATAGTGTATTATATGTATAAAACAATTTGTACAAGTACGATTTATTAATTTTCATTTCTCCTGTTTCTGTAGACAATGGATCCTGGTGGGAAGGAGGATGAAATCCATGTTGGGATATTGATGTACTGAAGATTGGCTCTGGAACATCCATTGCGTACATTGATACATTTATTATAATATGTGCCCTTAATATATATGTTTCTTTTAGTATGATCATACACTCCTGTCAGATTAAAAGCACCCATTTATATACTTATATACTCTAGCCACTTTTGGGTCTGGATTTTGGTGTGGTAATTATGGTGAATGGGGTGGATATGCGATCCGGGTTGCTCTTGGCAACCCCAGGTCAAAATCCTCTCCCATGTAGCGGGTTGGAGTCTCCCAATGTTGGTAGCTCCTCCCCTGCTCCCATATATCATTCACACCATGCCGGTACCATTGGCAACCATGAAGCATGACTCCGCGTATGTAGCGTGAGTTACTGATCCGGTTATCACTGGAAAGGGGTGCGTGTGCCTTATTCTGACATTGGGGTGTTTGGATGTCGCGGTCTGAATATATTATAACATCGGGACCGCTATACACTTAATGTTTGGGCACTATATCTGTTTCAATATGGAGGGCATGATTTCTTGGCTAGCACTACGCATGTTTGACATGCGCATTGTGCATACAGCGCTCCGTTATTTTGTTACTTGCAATGTTATGCGCAGTGGACGATACCAGACGCCAACCAGGCTGGGCGTCCTCACATGGATCATGATTTCACCCCCTTACCCCCTGGTCGGATCATTATATGTATTATATACAGCTGTACAATATACCTTTATAATTAATGAGTTTTATTATTATGCACCAATGGGAATCATGAATATCACTTTTTATATCAACTTTGGCACTAACTATGTATGAGACATATGTCACTTGAGTTTTTTTATATGAATGTTATACCTATATCATGAAATTGTGTATTTGATTATTTATCATGTCACTAATTGAGTCATGTGATTTTGAGCACCTGAACTTTTTGCATAAATATGTGATTCACACTATCAATTGTTGCTTGAGAAAGGCTCAGTCTGAGCCGAAACGTCGCGTCCTACACATGGGTGAATAAAGTTCCTCTGCTTTTCATTTTACTTTGAGAGTGCTGCCTATTTTTATGTTTTATATATATATATATATATATATATATATATATATATATATATATATATTAAACAGATATAACATTTTCAACGTATTCTCTATTTCAGTTCCTCATGATTTGTCATAACTCTGCTCGCTGTAATTCATTGGGACCTTTATTGTCTACTTTCAGTGGCATGTTATTGTGATAGGTCCATATGTTCATTTCTGGCCCAATCTGATATTAAAAAAATAGAGTCATGCACATGCCATGTAACAGAGATATTGTCCTCTAAAGGTATGAGACTCATGTACTATGGTGGCACATAGAGTTCCACTCCTTTTTAGGGGTTGGTACTTTTGTAAAACACTAGAAGAGACTTGTTATTCCTGTTGGATAATGGACTTTCGAGTGTACTGTATTCAAAATCCATTTGCATCATAATTTACAATTGTTCTTTTGCAAAAGTGGAATTATATGTCCATTATGGGCAAAGTGTAACAGTCAATTGTACTTGGTTAAAAGCTATGGACAATTTTTTTCATGAAATCATTTTACTCATGTTGGGCTAAAATAATTTTTTCATTTGGTCTTTATTAAAAATTTTCAGCAGTTTTTGTGATACATGCAGTTAAAAATCAGTCTATTTACAGTTGAGTTCCATCAGCTGAGGATGAATATGAAACCTTATCTCTGATCTCCTGATCTCATAAACACTCATGGAAAAGAAAACATACACACACGGTGAGCCCTGACTGAACCCAACCCACTTTCTCTGCCTACTTGCAGTGTAAACCCTAAGCGGCATGTCCGCAACCAGCTGACATTCCCTGCACTGCTAAGGTGCAACCACACAGAGAAGGGTGTTACAGAATCAGGTCAAAAGCCGAAAGGACAATATGGTACAAAATCAGAGGATGGAAGATAGTCTAAATAGCCATGCCAAAGTCAGGACCAGACGGGTATTATGGTACTGAATCACATAGCAGAGGGAGGTCAATAGGCAAGCCGAGGTCAATATAACAAGAAGTCCAAATACGCACAAAACTGGGAGCACAACAATGAAGATAAATCTATAACTGACAAGTGTGTGCCGAGTCCCTGGATCAGGACCGGATAGGTCCTGGGACCTGGTGCTCCATTGGACCAGAACACCAGTATCCACATCATAGGCAGACTGGGTAGTTACTCATCCTAAATAATCACCCTCCACACCTTATACAAATAACCCTTCATATCCATCAATACAGATCACCTCTCTCCCCCAGCCTGCATTCAATCTCAGGAGGAGGTGAGCGGGCGCTCCATTACTATGGACGTGCTCTCATCACCGAGGGGCATGGTCAGGCAGCGCGTCACAGGGGAGCGGCCTTGCAGTGCATCTGACATAGAGCAGCTGTGCCCAAACCACTACTTGGTCTACACCAGTGTTCAGATAGGTGCTACATATGAAAGTAATACCTACATCAATGCCTGGACCCACGCTTTTTTTTTTGCCAGAACATTGTTCTGAGCATCATATTTCCTCCTCCTGTGTGCCTTCTTCCCATATTGCTCTGTCTCCAGAGAAGTGATGCACAAACCCTCACCATGCACATGGTGAAAGATAGCTGACCAGATCAAGCCACACTCTGATATTGCTCTTTGGTCTGATGCTCATGTGTCCACTGTGGGTGCTTTCTGTGGTGGACATTCCAAACGTTGTGGTACACTGTGTGTTGTGATATCTTTCTATCATAGCCAGCATAAACTTATTCAGAAATTTGTGCTACAGTAGCTCTTCTGTGGGATTGGACTCGATGGGTTAGCTTTTGCTCGCCATTAGCAACCATGACCTTGTTGCCAATTTACTGGTTGCTCTTCCTTGGACCCCTTTTGGTAGGTTATAACTAATGTCATTCACCCATCACATATTCAACCTTGTTAAAGCCACTCCTATGAACATATAGGCAAATAAATAAGCTTCATGCTCAACTTATCTTTAGAGTGTGGAAAAAAAAAATTCTTATAAGGGTTTGTGCCACGAAGCATATTCTAACTTTTTCAACTCAGCACTTGGATCTGAATACTTTTGTACGTAATTACATGTAATTAAAAATTTTAAATATATCTGTATTGTGCCACCTGCTGTTTGTTCTTTTTCTTATTTTTTGTCCATCTCACTGAGGTGGCCGCAGGCGCTCAGCTTAAATCGTCAACTGTCACCAGCCATATGTTCTGTGGCATTTAAAGAAAGAGAGCTACGGCGGAAAGGACATGCCCACTGAAGATGCCAGGCTGAAGATAATCTAGCAGAACAATTGGAGCAATGAATGTGGAGATCTCTGGATCCATGTAAGATAGAGACCTGGTTCTACCTTTCTTAGAAAGGTATTGTTATGTACTATATTAAGTCTGATTTTCATTTTTTACATCAATCATGGCATTTAATTATCTTTTTGAGACCGAGCCATATGTCCCACATGGAAACTGTTTTTTTCTGATACTTTGTGCACATTACAACTTTATACAAGGAGAAACCACTTAATCTTCATCAACAAAGTGCAGGTATTTTCTTGACGGTAAATTTCAGGCTTTCCTTTTTTGCTGCTGGTCCAGTGTTCTAAAAAGTACAAATATAAAAGGGCATCAATTGACAAAGCCACTGTGCAAAATGCATTTACTCTGCAGGCGAATTATGTCGTTATAATGGTTTCAGTACCGAGAATACCCCCTGAAACAGCAGAAACTATGTTTTCTCCACTGCGGGCTCCAAAAAATCTTATTTCCCAAACAATAGACAACCACAATTACAAGAAATTGAGTGAACAAAATAGCAGGTGGTGTTCCGAGAGTACACAGAGAAATAATGGTGGCCTGGTATGAGCTAAGCCATTCTCTGGATTTTCATCGGTAAAAAAGGAAATTTCCTGATAAAATGACACTAAATGTCCATCTAGAAGAAACTGGTAAAACTGTTCCCCTTGGCAAAAGTTCCAACTGTGAATACAAATATCACCGCCAAATATATTCATCTAATTAATTTTTTAATTTTTTATAAGCGTTGATAATGATTTAATCACTTTTGTACTCTATTGTAAGGAGCATCTAAGGGTGCATTTACATCCAAACAAGCATGCCGAGTCCACTCGGCTTTATAGTTACACTAATTAAAACACTAATTTTTACAAAGAAAAAAAAAAAAAGCTCCAGAATACTTCATATCTCTATGGCATTTTCTGCTTTATCTGGTTAGCAGTGTGCCGTTGCATTGTATGTATTTTCCTTTCCTCATGTTAAAGATAATACAACCGGATCCGTTCATAACGGATAAAGATGGTTGTATTATCAGTAACGGAAGCATTTTTGCTGAACCCTGCCGGATCCAGCAAAAAGGCTAGGGTGAAAGTAGGTAGACAGGGAGGAAAAATAAATCCTGCATGCAGTACTTTTTTCTGTCTGAAAAAACGGATCTCAGATGGAAATGGTTCAAACGGATGACTTATGCAACAAGATCCGTTCTTTTTACAGGATCCTGTTTTTTTTTCCATTCCCTCTTCTAATGGATCAGAAGAACTGATAGCTAAACGATGATGTGAATGCACCCTGAAAAAAACACTGAATGGCAGTGTGATCATAATTGTACTCCAACAAGGTAATGATGGCTATCTGATATTGTTAAAGGGAACCTGTCATCAACTTTTTGCTGATCTCACTGAGGGCAGCATAAAATAGTGACAGAAATGCTGATTTCAGCGGTGTGTCACTCATGAGCTAATAGTAAGTGGTTGCCAAGAACCAGCATCATAATCATTGCAGCACAGACCTTGAAAAGAGTCATATCTACTTGAGAAGAGTCAGAGTTATTCATAATCTCCTGCTCTCCCGCCCATCTGCTGATAATTGGCAGTTCTCTCCTAGAGAGAAAGGGAGAAAACTAGGTAGAAACCTGTCAGTCATCAGCAGGTGGGCAGGGAGAGCAGGAATATATGAATAACCATGACTCTTCTCATGAAGATTTGACTCTTTTCCAGGCGCAGTGTACAATGTTTGTGATACTGGTTCTCGGCAACCACTTACTTTTAACTTATAAATGACAGACCACTGAAATCAACTCACCTGTCTCTACTTTATACTGCCGTTAGTATGGGCTCCATAAAGTTGATGACAGGTTCCCTTTAAGGTGGCCCATATTAATTCAAGGAGTAGGACACTTTAGACAATACTTTATTGATTAGATGGATGTCTGGCTGCAGGCACCAGGACCATCATCAGAGCAGTAGAGGCTATGCTGCACTTCAGAGCCGAAGCAAATAAAGGGTCCAACCCAGTAAAATTATTTTTGCCTATAGCTACCCATAGGGGTAGCTCATAATATAGGTTTTCTACAACTACTGGAGAATTACGTGGGAGCAGAATAAATCTGTATATAGAGAGCATCCTCTTGTGGTGTATGCAGGCAGCCAGAAATTTATGATTGAAATTGGTTGTCTCACGTAAACAAGTGGCATTTATCATGTAGAGGAAGTTAATACTAATTTATTGTGATTGTCCATATGGCCTCCTTTGCTGGCTGGATTCGCTTCATCTTATTCGTAAATTGTCGTAAAATTTTGAATGCTAATGATACGTACGATACGTACACTACGTAGGAAACGTACGCATTCGTCATGAAGCTGGAAAATGATGATACACTCCCGCAAGAGCGGGAAAGTGAAGATACGCCCCCCTCAGAACTGGAAAAAAACAGCCTGGCCCACAGGGATCTAATTATTTGCACGTATAGGGAGTGAAGACTCCCCCCTCAGTACTCCACCCTCCTCTGAACCAATTTAGAACAGCGCTGAACACTGATCAGTAGCAAGCATGGCTAAAGAGCTGCATCCGAACTGGAACCAGATGGTCTTTGGGAACAAGTTCCCCGAACCACCGCCCTCTCCAGACATCAGGGTGTCACACTCTGAACTCAAGAGAAACCCAGCTTCAGTGCCCTTATTCTCCTTACCGGCTGCTGAGATTGCTGTGCATCGTGAGGCGGTTCTTCGTGAGGCGGCTGGTGCTTCTGCTGTGGCTGGTGCGGCTGAGGCGGCTGGAGCGTCCACTTCGCTGCCCAGGAGGAGATCAACAACACCTTCCATAAGGTAGAACCCGATTGTGCCACCATCGGTGACGGCCCACGCGAAGACCCTCTGGGATTACAAGAATGTCGAGGAGGACTGGGTAATCCAGGTACTGGACCATCCTAGGCCAGGAGATCCTAAATCCGAGTGCCGAAAGGGAATTGTCCTATGGTTTTCAGTTGAGCGAGGCTCTGGATTCCTGGCAGACGACGAGGATGGCAAGGAGTACTTCGTGGGCCGCAGTTCAGTTAAACGGCCGTACCTGCCCCAGCCTTGTCACAGCCTGTATGTGGGGGATCAGGTGGAGTACACTCCCATGGCATCCGTGAAAGGCCCCTTCGCTACCGTGGTTACCCTACTATCTAAGCCCCTGGTCCCAACATGACCACCTGAAGTTTGGCTGGAGGAACCACCAGGTGAAGTACCGATGCGCTGCCTTCAGGAGTCACCAAATAGGGTCCTCTGGTTCAGGGAAAAGCCACAGCCACAGCCGGGGCCTCTGATACCTGGACTTCCACCACCACCACCATCACAGTCCCATCAGCTGGATCAGCTGATGGGAGCAGAATAAATGATGACAAGTTCATCATTTACATTCCAATCCACGGTGATCCACCAGTACCAACTACCGTGGAAGATGAAGCCAGCAGCAGCCAGGGGAGCTGGGGCTTCTTCGCTGGATGCAACCTTGCCGGAACTGCTGCAGCCAGAAGTCCTTATCTTTGCTGTCCCGGCAGGAGTATCCGGAAAAGAGCAAGTGGCTGCAGCGCGAACCAGTGTGACTACCACCCGGACCTGGTCAAGTCTGACTTCTGGAAGCAGAGGGCAGTGTAGTTTCACAACGGCAGTGATCTTGGCCTACAGGAGCCAGGAGCATCCTCTGATGTCCTCCAGTAGCAGCTCAAGCGAGGAGGACTTCAGGTCCCTCATCTAAGGAACCCAACTATTGGCTGTCTCAAGGACACTTCAAGAGGACCTATGGGAGCCACACCATGGACTGTACCTGACAGGTGAGAGCTAGTTGGCACTTTTTTTTGTTTGTTTAGTTTGTATTGCCCCCCGTTTGACTCTCACCCAGATGAACATGGCTTGTCAGGACTCTGCCCCCCCTTTCTGCAGAAAATTTCCATTTGTACCTAAGCGCGTCTATTCCCCCCCCCCCACCTTCTCAGGTTATTTGGAAGCCCCCTTTGCAAAGAGGGTTCTCTATTTGCTGCTATTTTATATTATCCATGTGGATTACATGTTACCTGTTTAGATTAAAAAATTACCTTACGTGGATTACAATTGAATTTTGGACTGTGTTCCAGTGTTTTATTATCAAGCAGCCATAAGGAGAGACTCAAACGTATATCTGAGCCTTTTATGCTTGCAAATGTGAAATTGCACTAAAATGTTTGCATACTGTCTTTGCTGTATTTTAGCAATAATCATATGTTTAAAGGTTCAGCAATGTTCAAGCACTTTAGCCCATTGTGTGTATTCTTTTACCGGTGCTGCAATGTGTCCTATTATGCACTTATTGTACGGTGTTTTTAGTAAATTATGCACTTAGCTGGATAGCTAGCAGTGAGCGCCTTACTTTTCTACCTCATATGGACTGCCTGTGAGCACTGTACGCCGCGGCCTAGCCTCGGGCGTATGATGCAATTGTGAGTCAATACTACACTAAGGATTCGTATGCACTTTTGTACGCTAATGGTTACGTATTGCGTACTTTTAACAACGCTAACTGTATGTTTGTAATTTGTGTAGGAATGTTCGCAAAACAACGATTATTTTTTAACGTAAATTCGACCGAATAAATTCGTATTAAGAACGAATCTTGTCAAAAATTCATCGAACATTCGCTGAAGCGAATTTTAATGATTCACTCATCTCTAGTGGTCGTAACCCCTGGATAAGAGCAGTGTATAATGTGATGGAAAAATTAATCCAGCCAGCAAAGGAGGCAACATGGACAATCATGATACATTAGTAAGTGCCTTGTATTAACTTTCTCTGCATGATAAATGCTATTTGCTGAAGTGAGACAACCTCTTTAACAGAATGGCTGTGTAAGAGAAAACATTTGATTTAGAGATCCCTATCAGTAAAATAGGGTCACTGATCCTGATCAAACCGAGCTACTACATTGGATCTGTTTAGAATAAATTAAGTTAAAAGAGCACAGAAACCTGAGGTCAGTCTAAGCTTTACAGATGAATTGTGCAAATTTCCTGTCACACCAGTCACTATTCTCAAGCGCAACCTACAAACTAATTCCAGTACAACATACACAGTCTTGTGGCATTTTACTACAAAGCTGGTGGTGGTTGGGTGAAGGGGGGAGCACATGGGACCCTGACCCTGAATTTCTGACAAATTTCTGTTAACATCCTTGGCTGGGACTGACAGTGTACAACTTTAAGGGTAACCTGTCATGCTAGACATGGGGGGAGACTTATCAAAACTGGTGTAAAGTAGAACTGTTTTAGTTGCCCATAGCAACCAATCAGATTCCACCTTTCATTTTTCAGAGCTCCTTTGCATATTGAAAGGTGGAATCTGATTGCTTGCTATGGGCAACTAAGCCGGTTTTCCATTACACCAGTTTAATAAATCTCTCCCATGGTATCTGAGCTGTAGGCATCATGTTATAGAGCAGAATGAGCTGAGCAGACTGATATATAGTTCTGTGGAAAAAGATTCCGTAAAACCTGTATTTCATCCATTTATATTCCAGGAGGCGGTCCTATCAGTGATTGACAGCTATCTCTGTATACACAGTCATAAAGAGAAGGCTGTCAATCACTGATAGGACATCTCCTTGATTTTAATGATTTCTGTACCAAAAAATACGAGGTGGCAAAATTTCCATTGACAAGTGAGAAAACTTGTGTAGAGCTGCAAAATAAAAAAGAAATACTGTTAATTACTAATGGAACAGAAAAATGCCCCAACATAATTCAATGTGCTTGTATTTCCTGAGAAGTTCAATATAACGTAATATAAGATAGATAGATAGATAGATAGATAGATAGATAGAATGCATATGTTAAAGGAGTTGTCCCATGACTTATGAAAATATGAAAATCAGACATCATATAGTACATGACAACCTCTTTCTAACAAAGCTAGAACCAGCCCTGTACCTCACATGGACCCAGAGATCTCCACATTCACTGCTCTTCTAGATTTATATCAAGCTGACAGCTCAAGGGTAGTGTCTTTTCTGCTGAGCATGTGCGGCCATCTCAGTGAGCAGGACAAAGAAATAAGCAA
The DNA here is from genome assembly GCA_900303285.1 of Rhinella marina. Classification (NCBI taxonomy): domain Eukaryota; kingdom Metazoa; phylum Chordata; class Amphibia; order Anura; family Bufonidae; genus Rhinella; species Rhinella marina. The sequence continues at coordinate 19,168 of ONZH01023245.1, forward strand.
ACATCAGGTGGTGCTATACAGATACATTTTATTGAATAGATTACTTGCTATATTAAATTTTTAATTAAATGCAATTACAAATGTGTTCAGATCCAGGTGCTGGTTTGAAAAATGTTTTATATTTTATGTGGGACAACCCCTTTAAATATGTGCAGATAGCATATTTGGCACACATATGTTAACAAGAGCTGTAAGACATTTTTTTTAAGTTGGCAAAGTTCCTTTTCTAATCCCAAGGTAGATTCTTTGTGCAATCTGCTGCCTATTCACATTTGTAAACACTTCTGCCAACTAGTGAACCATATTCCATTGTGAATTAAATGCATTGGACATATAGATGCTAGACAGTTGACTAGACACTGTAGAAATTAGATAGATAGATAGATAGATAGATAGATAGATAGATAGATAGATAATTTGGATAGATATGAATGGATGTCCTCCCAGACTCTAAGAACATACAGATAGGTTAATTAATTCTGAGACTGATGTGAGTAATTATCTCTGTACAGCGCGATGGGATATGTAAGTACTATATAAATATTTATAGTAAATACTACATAGATGAGTACTAATAATGCTCTAGCAGTACATACAAACCTGGAATCAGCTAAGTGAAAACAGTTCCAGTGAAATGTCCCCTTTGTGACAAAGTAAATAGCTTCGTGTTCATAATAAAAAAGAAAATGTTTGTTTTTTCCCATTTATTGGGTTTCCTCTACTATAAAGAGGTCAATTCCTCTGCTGCTACTAAACAGTCTAGTATCACCATATTAATGGCCGCTTTCACAATGTTGCTGCCATCAACTGTGCTGTGTCCCAGGAGAGACATTCCTATACTGATCGCATTTTCTTCCTTTAAACTCTGCACAGAAAGGGTATAGTCACACTGTCAGGTTTCCTGATGCCGTTTTGGAAGCCAAAATGAGGAGTGGGTCATAAACGGAGAGAAAGTATAAAGGACAGATATGGCTTATCCTCTTTTTTTGAATTCACTTCTGATTTTGCCTTCCAAAACTCCATCAGAAAACCTGACTGTGTGGATGTTCCCAAAGGATTTCAGGGTTTCAGACAGGGGCATAATTACCATAGCGGCAGACCAGGCAACTGCTTTGAGGCCCAGAGTAACAGGGGGCCCAGTATTAGTTGGGATCATCTCCTCTTCTAATGGGGGTGAAAACTTGGCCAAGACTCTACCCTCTAAAGGAACAACTTATAGCAAATGAGGCAGTAGAAAAAATGGCCCAAGGGTCATTGAAAAGGGTTTAGGCAGAAACTCTTCTGTCCTGTGTGGAGGCCAGGGCCTGGTTTGATCCTTGCTATGGGGCCCTTACTTCTCTATGTACGCCACTGGTTTCAGACAAACTTGTATGGTCCATGTTATGGCCACATTTCTTGGACAGACCATGGCTCAGCTGACCTGAACTCACTGTTTCATAGTCATTTACAAGGCTGTGAGTTTCAGCCTGACCGTGGGTCTATTGTCCTGTACTCAACACTTTAAGCTTGTTTTTCTGGACTTACTCTTGGCAGTAGGGGATCCTAAATCATTTTGTGCTGAGTTTGTTCCATGGCAAGATTTGTATTTCTAGATTTAATGCATATTCTGCATATGGAATGTCCTTTTGCTGCCACACTATGAACATAAAGGTGTATTTCTGTAGTATTTCTTAAGTTGCATGAGAATCTGAGATTTCTCCCGGCTCATGCCAGGTTTAAAAAAATTGGCCGGGAAAGGGGATGGGCCTGTTTTAGTAGTAGAAAATGGTCTAAATGTTAGCCAGCAAGGAGGCTGACTTACATTTACACTGTCGCTGGATACGCCAAAATTATGTATAGGCCGGCACCTCTATGTAACTTTGGCTGATCCCCCGCAAGATATAGGGGTTATTACTATACTACATGACCCCCAATGTTTCCTAGGAAGACGGATTTACCAAGAAATAAGCAAGAAAATGAAAGTGTAGGGCTTCATGCCCACAACCATATTTTTCAACTGTGTGCTATCCACAGTTTTTTGCGGATTTCACACTGACCCACGTATTTCTATAGGGCCATGTGCAGTACCTCAGACCCGAAGGTATCTGCAATTATGTAATTTTTTTGTTCTGTTATATATGTACTATAGTATGCCAAGGTACAATTGTTACAGACAGGTCTAGTCACCCTGTTGTTCCCTTTTTAGTAGGGGTGGGTTGATCCTGCTTTCTGCCAGGAGGGGGAGTTCTAGGTTAGACAGTAAAGAAGGAGAAAGCATTTACTATTGCTCTTGCTCCAAGGGCCTTAGGAACCATCTTTGGATCTAACTCTTCTGGGAGACCACTACTTCTGAGAGACTACAATAATACCAAAGATGCAGATTCTTGGAGGCTACAGTAAAGAGTTTTATAGTCAGCAATCTACAGCTTTAAAGACCCTGCTGCATGTGAGGGACTATGGTTCAGTCACCAATCATTTAGATTACATCCAGGTCAGACCAACTCAAAGCCTGCATTACACAGTGGACACCTACAACTACAAGTCCCTGCTTACAGCTGTTAGCCAGAGGCTCACAAGAGAAACATTAGCAAGTTATCATAACAGAGATGAAAATATTTGCTACTTTGCCAATCACAATACCTCATCATCTGGGAAGAGAAATTGCACCTTGTACAAACTACTGCTGAATGTGCTATAATTTATCTTTTGCACTGAATAAAGAGAGACTTTTATTCTTTTTTTTTTGTGACCTGATTCTTCAAACCACCTTTCTACTGCACCAATCCTCAGGGAGGTATGGCCTGAGGGAGTACACTGTAACACAACACCACATCAGAGCCATCACCACTCCAAACCTCTGCAATGGCTTCTCATAGACTCACTGCACATGCAGACATCCACATTTTTGGTGGATCCATTTGGCCATTACACAAATTAAACAACATGTGGACAAGAAAATCCCTTTCTTTTAATGGAATCGAGAAAAATGCAGAATGCAAACTGAAGGTATACATATTTTGCAAATCCATTGATGGCAGACCCAAATATGGACACAGCCATGTGCAAAAAGCCTAAGCAGGGTTGTTGGGTTATTAGTATGACAGGAGTTGATGGAATGGTGGTTGAATAATCAGTACTACTACACAGGGAATATACAGTAAGCTTGAAGCCAACTAGTGCACAAAAGATGTGGCATATGGATATCTTGAATAAGTGTCTGCTTGGGACCATCTTCTATTGGACAGAGAGGACAACGTCTGCATAGAGAGGCTCTTGCTATGTTATACTGATGATTGGAGTAGGATCTTGCAGTCGGACCCCGGCAATCAGCTCCATGTCAGGAGATCTGCCTCAGGAAGGAGGCCCATGGTGGACCATGTTTACTGCTGGCCTATTCTGTAGATATTATTAGTTTTCCTTTGTATGCCTAATTTCTGAATTTGTAAGAACAATCTTATTGTTTCACACGTAATCCACACATTTTGCTCTGTTAACTTAATCCGCACAATCTCAAAGCTGCATCAGTCAAACCAAAAATTCTATATTTTGCAGATTAACAGTTCATGCTAAGATTAATCTGTTGCTGATTATCTCATCATTTTGTGCTGTACTTTCATATTCAATTGAGGGTATTTTCAAGCTTTTTTTTACATATCTTCTTTGCCAATGAGCATCTGATGAAAAATGCCTTTTCAGTAGATTTCATCATGACTTCCAGACATCCTCATTTCCTAACCATGGGTCAATGCCAGTTTATCACCCTTTATATTATCTCCCTAATAGTATCCCGAGACCCATGGAGATGAAACAAGCTCTGAAGGCAGGTAAGTATAGCTTCCTTCAGATGTCCAGCTGAATGGGTGAGGATTTAAAAAAAATGTTGACAACCCCTTAAAAGGTGTTTCCCGGGACTTTGACACAGATGACCTATCTTTAGATTAGCAAGGGTCCAACTCTTAGCACCTATCTGCTGATCTGCTCTTTTGCAGCTCTGTACACTGTGCGGTGGTTGGTTACTGTATCTCTCTACCATTTACTTGAATGGGACCAAGCTGCGCCTGAATCCAGTAAACATGTTAGTCATCAATATGAAAAAGGTTGTGCCAAGTTTATAAGTTAACTGATTAGATGGGGTTCCAACTGCTAGGACCCCCATCATCTGATATCAAGAACGGGGTTCCTGTTCGCCTTATCTGATCGAGTAGCAGTTTGAATATGGACAGGAGATAACTTATAAACTTGGCACAACCGCTTTAGGCCTCTTTCACACGGGCGAGATTTCCGCGTGGGTGCAATGCGTGATGCGCATTGAATCCTGACACATTCATTTCAATAGGGCTTTTCACATGAGCGATGTTTTTCACGCATCAGTTCGCTGTTGCGTGAAAATTGCAGCATGTTCTATATTCTGCGTTTTTCACGCAGCCCTGGCCCCATTGAAGTGAATGGGTCTGCGTGAATCACGCATTGCATCCACACGCAAGTGTTGATACAATGCGTGATTCACTGATGGTTGCTAAGAGATGTTGTTTGTAAACATTCAGTTTTTTATCACGCGCGTGAAAAACGCATCAAAACGCTTCGCACCCGTGCGGAAAAAACTGAACGAACGTACACAATCGCAGTCAAAACTGACTGCGATTACGTGCGGATTGGTGTGGATGCGTGCGTATTTTCTGGAACGCATCCGGACTGAATCCATGACGCCCGTGTGAAAGAGGCCTTAGAGTCCTTAAAAAACCTTTAATTACTGCTCTAATTTCTGATTTACTAATATGTAGTTATTGAATGTTTTGGGGGAAATCCTCTGTAAACTGGTGCCACCCGCTTTAAAATCACAATGGTAACTGCAGCCGTTCTGCTGCTATGACAAGAATTGAAATCCTCTATTCTCGTGTAAAAGAGATATATATTTTTACTATATTGTGATATAACAGCATTATCTGGTTACATGTTCTGTAAGATCAGAGCAATTTTTTGCTCAAAAGCAGGCTTTTTCACACTTTAACAGTCTGTCATGGGTCCTACTGGGCTTAAAGTATTGCTCTCGTCTATGCATCTCCTGATGAAGTTAGGAGGGGTTGTGACTGCTATAATAAGTGTGTTTGAGCGTAGCACTTACATTGTTATCAGCTTTGCCTTGCAGCTGGAATAAGATTTAGGTCTAGGAGACCAAACAAGGACACTCGCAAAGCAGCTTCTGTGCACCATCTGCGTTAGGGAGGGTGCAAGATAAGCCAAAGGAAAACAGAATGGGGGCGTCACTGACTCATTTATTTGTTTTTTGAGCCCTATTGATTAAATTCTAATACTGTTATCATAAGAAAATTCTGTAAATCTCAAGCTGAGCTGGCAATATCACACTACATATAGGATTTCACACTTGAAAGGAACACTGCTGATGCTTTACATCAGGAACATATCCCAGGAGACATTGTCTGCAGAACATTCAGGCTTAAACTTGCAAGCTTCCATTTCTCCAAGAAAGATGTGATGGGGAAAAGGGTGGGGGGTGGTGGTGGGGGAGTAATTAGAGTCAACAACCTTGCTAAAATTCATGGATATGGTCCTTGGTGCAAACAATCTTTTTTTTTACTTCCCCTAGGGGGAGGCACACACACTTGGTGGTTACACACATAAATAGGGAACTGTCTTTTTAACCCATGCAGCAGAATAAAATATTTCATTTTATTTATTAAAAAATACAAAATTTCGCAAAAATTTGGAAACATTTGCAAATTTCCAAATTTCAATTTCTCTACTTTCAAAATACATAGTAATACCTCCAAAAATAGTTATTATTTTACTTTCCCCATATGTCTACTTTATGTTGGCATCATTTTTTAAATACATACAGGGGGCTGGATCTCACAAGCTTCCGTAGATGGGAGCTGGATGCCTAAGGAAGTCACAGCAGAGCGGGGACCCGATGGCATCCCTGCACATGCCGCACACCACATGCCCACACCTCAGCAATGACCGCGGCACATGAAAGGTTAATGCGCCGGCATCGATGCTTTCACCGATGCCGGTGCATTCAGCAGGGGTCCGGCAAGTGGGCACAGCCGGACCCCCGCCGCTGATCGGGCGCAGCTCCTGCACCCGCCCGATCAGCGCGCCGTAGTACTACGACGCTGGGCACCAAGCCCCTTCACACAGCGCCGTACTATTATGGCACTGGGTGTGTCGGGGTTAAATGGGTTCTCCAAGTTAAATTTATTGATGACCTATCCTCAGGATAGGTCATCAATATCAGATCGGCGGGGGTCCAACACCCGTCACCCCCGCTGATCAGCTGTTTGAAAAGGAGGCGTGCCCATACCAGTGCTGACTCCTCTTCATTGTTTACACGCTAGCCGTAACATGGGTAGAGTGAGTGGTGAGTAGCTGTAATTACACCTATCCACCCCATTCATTTCAATGGGAAGAATCGCTTCTATAGACTTGTATGGGAATGAGCCTTCCCATTGAAATGAAAGGGGCGGTTAGGTGTACTTGCACCTACTCACCGCTACCCATTTTATGGCTAGCGTGTAAACAATGAAGAGGAGGCAGCGCTGGTATGGGCGCGCCTCCTCTTCAAACAGCTTATCGGCGGGGGTGCCGGGTGTTGGACCCCCGCCGATCTGATATTGATGACCTTTCCTGAGGATAGGTCATCAATAAATTTAACTTGGAGAACCCCTTTAAGAGGACAACTTGCAATGAACTTTATGCAGCTAATTTATTTCTCTGCATACATTTTTCTTAATCACTTCATCAATTTTAGAGTCTTAGCTTCTCTCATCACAGTCATTTATGTTATATGTGCACAGTTCTAGATTTATTTTTAGCTAAATTATGCCTCACTAGTTAGAAATACAAAGTATGCTTGACAGTTCCAGCACCAATGACCCATTTAATGTAAGCACAGAGGTAATTACTAGTTCATTCTCACAAAGATGTGTAAATGTTTGCAGCAGATGTATCCTAGAAAGTGCCACTCATTGACAAAAAAAATGTACTCAGATAGAAAAGTTGGATTGCTGCAAAACTTGGCAGATAAGCAAATGATTACCTTAGACACTGAGTCTTGACATAAAAGTTCGGCACTGCAAGCGCCATTGCGCATGCGCCGGGGACAATTCTAATGCGCAGGCGCGGGATTTCAGCGCTAGACCGAATGGTCTAGCGCTGTCTATCATTTACTCCAGAGGCTTGATTACAGGCAGGAGGGCATGCCTCGGACCCGGGAGGGCGGTGAATGAGCAGTGCTCAGAAGGGAAGAGCACGCCTCCCGGTGCTCCGAAGGCTAATTAGCATATTTTTAAAAGTTCACTTTCCTCAACAACCGCTGCAATGATCTCTGCTATAAAGGTATGTCTGGGATTGTGCGTAATGCACCTAAATACCTATGTATTTTAATACATAGGTTAGAAACTAGTGACAGAGCCTCTTTAAAAGAACACAGTTGTGGAGGTATGAGAAATTCAGGTTAATTGGAATTTCAATTGAGGCATTTTTCATCTGCTACCTCTTTTGGGAGAAGAGTATACAGGGATATTCCCAGGGGTTAAAGAGGCAGTAGTCGCACCTGGGACCCGGCTTCTGAGCTGGCCCCTCTGCCACATCAGTAGAATTCTGCATTGTGGCCCAGGAGCTTCAAGTTATACCACAAAATTTAACTAACATGAAAAATATTGCTACCATATGAAGGGTCCATTTACAGTAAAGCCTTTTCTATCAAACCATCTTGCTCCCTTACAAATACTTCACAGCTGATTTTAATTTAACTTATTGTAACATTTTCAGATAAGAATGATAAGACAAATACATGGAGCGACCAGAAGAACTTACACCATCCTTCACTGTTTTTTCTTTGTGGAGGTAGGTCCTGTCTGGTATGTACAAGGTATTCATATATTCCATCATTTTCTTTTAAGTGTTCCTGTTTTTGGTCACTGAAATAACTTGAAACTGACAAAAGTAATAATAAATAAAAACTTTCTGAAAATCAGCTAATAAAGTTCAGACATTGCTTTTGAATTGTGGCTCAATAGAATAATTAATAAAACAAACTAGTGAAACTAGCCTGGACAAAAACAATGGTATCCTTAAATTAATATTTTTTTGCACAACCTTTTGAGATCAAGGCTCATGGAGGGCCACTTCAGAATAGTCTAGTGCTTTGCTCTTAGCCATACTTGTATGTTTTTAGCGTTTTTTGGGTCATTATCCTGTTGGAGGACCCATGACCTGTTACCTGAGATCAAGCTTTATGACTCTGGACAGCACATTTCACTCTGGAATGCCTTGATAGTCTTGAGATTTCATTTTACCCTGGAAAGATTCAAGACACCCTGTGCCAGATGTAGCAAAGCAGCCCCAAAACATAACCACGCCTCTTCCTTGTTTCACAGTAGGTACAATGTTCTTTTCTTTGTATGCATCATTTTTGTGTCTGTGAACACAGCTTATGTGACTTGCCAAAAAGCTCCAGATTTGTCTCATCTGTCAAAAGGACATTCTCCCAGAAGGTTTGTGGTTTGTCAATATGCATTTTGGTAAATGACAGTCTCACTTTTTTATGATTTTATGACTTCCTTGGACATCTTCCACTAAGTCCACTTTGGCTAAGACAGAGACAGATGGTGCAATTTGACACTGATGAACTTTAACCTTGGAGTTCACCTCTAATCTCTTTGAAAGCTGTTCTGGGCTCTCTGGTTACCATTTCTATTTTCAATCTCTTCAATTTGTCATCAATTTTCCTCTTGTGGCCACATCCAGGGAGGTTGGCTACAGTCCCAGAGATCTTAAACCTCTACATTTTTATTTTTTATTACTTAAGTCAGTTTCAAGTTATTTACTTTTTTGGTTTGGCTTTTCCTTTTTTTATTGGAAGGCTACCAATAATTTTGTCCACATGTGCATCAATCTATCTCATATCTATCATATTTATCATATTATTTATCTATTATCTAATTTCAAATCTATATCAAAGTCTTATCTAATATCTGTCTATCTATCTATCTATCTATCTATCTATCTATCTATCTATCTCATATCAATTTCTATCTGTTATTATACAAAGTAGTTTATTAACCCCGTATAGTATGCTGATGAAGCTAAATACTTCCCATGAACCGCTGCACTATTACGGTGCAGTGATGGTGTGGGATCAGAAGTTGTGACTTTACCATTTCTTGCTGTTAATTTAGATCCCAAACCCCTCACTGATTATTGGAAAAATAAAAAAAAACCTATGGCTGAAAAAAACAAAAAATAATGCTGGGTCCTGAAGTCCAAAACAGGTTGCATCCTAAGGTGGCTGTCTGCCTTAGCAAATCTTTCTGCACCAACTAATAAAAAAATCAAAATCGGGACATTTAAACCCTTTATCCTGGTAATGTCCCAAAATGCACAGGAAAACTACCCCTCAAACAAGCTGCTCTACCCTTTGTGGCCTGTTGTTGCAGAAATATCCCTGCAAAATGAATTTGTGATGGCAAATGAATATAGCAGAGGTTGGTGACTCATCAATGAAATTATGTAAAGTTATCCCTGGTTGGGCAGTTTCCTCCCCCCCAATAATTGTTGATCACGGGTGAGGCATTGTGCATGAGCAAACAAATTACACAGGTTTTGAATTTTTATTTCATTAATTTTAATGACAGGCAGGCACCTTAGTAATTCAATATACTGTAATTTAATCAAGTAACTCACCAAATGTAACTGTTTAGACGTAGCTGAGTGAACACAGCCAGGATTGATTGCTTCCAGCCCCGCAGCAGATATCTGCCCTATATATCTGGACAGGGTTTGTAAAAATCCCATGCATACAGATGTAGCCCAGATAAAATTGACTCTGATGACACATGGCACAGTGTTATCTTGGTTATCTCATTACACAAGCCAGTTATTTTTTTCTTGCCATTCTTTACTTAAAGGAGTTGTCTCATCACAAACGACGGGGGCATATCGCTAGGATATGCCCCCATTGTCTGATAGGTGTGGGGCCCACTGCTGGACCCACACCTATCTCCTAAACAGAGCCCCGAAAAGTGGTGGCTAGAGGACTCTGGCCTGGCCACCCCTAAGTGCTTTCCCCATAGCTCTCCCCAAGTACTCTCCCCCGTGCATGACCAGCTACCACTCCCATTCACTTCTATGGGCCAGACGAAAATAGCCGAGTCGGCGCTATTTTTGCCGGCCCGATAGAAAATGAATGGAGGGCGGCTGGCATGTGCAGTGTGCCCTCCAACACTTTTGTGGCTCCATTCTCGATATAGGTGCAGGTCCCACACCTATAAGACAATGGGGAAATATCCGAACGATATGTCCCCATTGTCTGTGATGAGACAACCCCTTTAATGCGTTAACCATCAAATTTAACTCTGCTGCATCTGAATGTGATTTCACCATTCAAAAGAACAGGAATGCCTAGTTCACACATCAGTGTTTAGTCAGTGTTCTGCCTCAGTGATTGTGAGCAAATCCCAGGAGTGGATCCTACACCTTAGCAGAAACACTATTCTCCCATAACTGGTAACACCCTTCTGGACCTTCACTGATTTCATAACTTCTAGCAGGAATAATAAAGGAAGGCCAGCATAAAGTAATAAAAATAGATGCTACAGAATTGTTATTCCATGGAGAACACAAGTAGTTACTAAAACAGACCATTCAGGAGAGGTGACAGGTCCTCTTTAAGGCTTCTCAAACCTTTCATTAAAAATGGGAACATTCTTGTTATTTTAAGCATATTCTTTTTATGCCCAATCAAAAATTTTATAGTAGAAAATTTGCTTTTGTTGCCTAAAATAACGAATCACAGCACAGCTAGGATCTATGATGTTGTGAGTTCGGATAATTTAAACCCAAAATGCAAAATACATTAATAATAAACTTGTTTGAAGTGGCCAGAAGGTCATTTCACATACAACATTTCTTGGGGAAAAACACTGCATTTCTTATGAAAAGATCAGTATATTGTGTAAACCCCTTGTGCAGCAAAAACTGCAACTAAACATTTCCGGTAATTGTTGATTAGTGCAGCACATTGGCTTGGAAGAATTTTAGCCCATTCCTCCCATGAACTGCTTAGTTCAGGTCCTTACATAACATTTCTGTTGACAGTTGTCTGGCCAGGTAGGGTTATTTAGAGAAAGGAAGATGAGGTCCACCCATTTTTTTATGAGAAGGAGCTAAGTGGACTAAGTATGCTTAGTGTCCTCTCAGCAAGCCCTTTGTAACCATCCATATCCATGAAAAGATTGTGAAATTAATTTGGACAAGGGTTGATCGTAACGGGTTTTTGGGGCGTTCTCGACCGCTCTATTTATTTCTGTGGGAGTTCCGGAAAGGGCCAAGTATAGCGCTTGGCTATTTCCGGAACTCCCGTAGAAAAGAATGGAGCTGCCGCACGCATCTCTGAACACCAGCTCAGTTGAATTAAGGTTGGCTCCACAGGGTTAAAGTAATCAGTGGGGGTCCCTGCGGTGGGACCTCCATCGATCTAATAGTTTTCCTTAGCCTGTGAATACAGGGTAACTTGCTATAACTGGAAAACCCCATTAACCTGTGCTGTCATTTATTTAGGAGAACATTTGCCATGATGGGTTGTTGTACTCTGTGTCTCTCTGTGGCTAACATAGCGGAAGCTACTTAATTATAGTTCTTTATATTACTTCTAGTCAATTAAGGGGAAAAGTGTCAAAGGTGTTTCTTTGGGAGTGGAAGATAAATTAATCTTTTTTCCTGCTGAATCGCATCTGTTTGTGTGATACAGAGTATCCCGGCTGTGACAGCTCGACACTCTGCGTCGTTCAGTGGTAATTATTCAGGTCTGCCTGAGGTTGCTATAAGTAAGCATCCATGATTTATTAGGAAATGGAGTAATGAGTCAAACAAATTACTGCAAACGTCTCTCATTTTGGATTTAAACGACTACTTACAGCCCTTTACATTTTCCTAGCCAGAAATTTGTTTCCATCTCCTCCATGAACAGATCATTGATTCTAATAGCAATGTGCATTTTGTGTACAGTATGAACAACCAGGTCCTCCTATTAGGATGGTCTCACAGTAATGCATTGCTTTTAAAAATAGAGATGAGTGAATCAATTTTTCAAACAATTTGGAATCTTGGAAGTGATTGTGAGAAGAGGAGAGCAGAGGAGAAGGCCTTGTGAGGATCGGATGCTACATGTAGGAAGAAGGCCTTGTGAGGATCGGATGCTACATGTAGGAAGGTTTTCAGTAGATTAGGTCACATATGTATGGAGGGGACAGGTTGTGGATGGCCTTGTATGTATAGAATGCAAATTTCTAGTCATTTGATTTGTGAGAATTTTTGCAGAGGATATGAAGGAGATTAAAGCACTGTTCATTCAAGCCGGAATAGAATCATTCCCCTAATTTGGGCAAATCGGACCTGAAAGAAATGTTCTAAAATTCACTCATCAATGTTTAGGAGTTCATTATATTTTCTCATCAAATGCCAGTATTTCCCCCCAGTTTGGTCAGGTTTACCTTTGTTTAGAAAAAAGCAGTACAAAGTTGATTTTTAGTCTAAGGGCATGTTCACAAGACTGACATTTGACCTAGATTCCAGAACTTGTCCTGCAGAGAAATCCATGTGAAAAGTGCAACTGTTTTCAAGTGCTATCTGCATTGCCTATCAGTGACCATGGATTATTACCATGAGGATTTGAAATCCTTAGCAAGAATGAACATGAAAACCATTGCAAATGTCTGTACATGTATTAGCCCCAATGAATCTTCAGAATCAGCCTCAGATTTCTTCTTTAAATTTCATTGCAGTTACTGTGTGAGACAATCCTGAAGGGATCTTCTCACTAACAACACTTAGGATAGGGGATGAGGGTTTGATCACTGGGATTTGACCACTGGGACTCCCAACAGTAATCAAAACTGAGATCCTGGCGTTCCCTATGAGAATGGATCTGGGGTGTGAAAGTGTGACCTTCACTTCTCAATTCACTTCTATTGGACAGAATTTGAGGCAGTCCAACAAAAATGAATTAAGCAGTAGTCATGCACTATTGCTCCATTCTCATAGGAGACTCTAGGACCTCTTTGGTAGACATAACTTTGTGTGGAGCACAGTCCCTCACATTTTGATGTGCTTCACTATGAAGCACCTTTGAGCTCCATTTTTCATTCTTGGTTTTCTCCAGTGACCCAATGTGATTATGCTATCACGTACATTTGGAGTTTATACCCTGTGGTCACCAAGACTGGAAATGTACACAAGATGACATCATATGGGGCAAAAAGACTTATCACAAGGAACATGACTGCAATTATAGCAGATGGAAAATTCTCTCTGGTCCACAGGTTGATTTTGTAATTTAGTGCTATACAAATGTAGTGTTGGCCCTACTATTATAGCCGAGAACAAGACTTCTTGTTGCCCAGCTCAGGACTGTGAGAACACAACACCTAAGCCTCATTCACTAAAACCTACTGTACTAGCTATTGGAATAACAATCACTTAGTCCATAACTATCCATGATCATTTGTGATTCTACCAATAACATGCATGTTTTGTCTACACATGTGCATCTGTACGGGTGTGTAACATAACTTCATCAGACACAGTAACTGATTGACTGTCGAAATCAATTTAAAGATAATCATGCCCCCCTCTCCTCATTCTCGGCAGCCGCCTACTCCACCTACCTCTCAAATCAGGGAATAATGGAAGTTTTTTTGTGCCTGCCACTGCTGACTCCACATTGATTGATTGCACATTTAAAAGTTGCTGTCCTTCTACCTTCAACATATTTCATAGTGTTGAAAAAAGATACAGGAAGAACAAATTTAGCCTATAATTCTAGAGGAAGGGGATACAAATTACGTCATATGTTGGAATAATTCCTTTCCACCTCCAAATCTGGCAACCAGTCTACACCCTGAATCAACGTCCCATCTGCAGAATCTAGTTCACATAACTTCTTGAACTCAACCTTTAGGGCCCATCAATAGGGCGGAATTTTGGCATGGAAATAGGGGTGAAATTCCGCTGGCTGCAGCATGGTGTCTGCCTCCCATTGTTTTCAATGGTAGCTCTACAGTTCACAGCCAGCAGTTAACTGCAAGCGGGTCCATATGCTAACACTGTTAGTTCATCCAGGGGTATCACTCTTTTGCTTATTTTATTGATACCAGTTTACAACTCAATTTTATTGACAGCTGGATTTCCCAGGTCGACTTTTATGATGTACTGTACATATAGTATATTGTTATTACACAGGCTAAGCATTTTATAGATATGGCATTAAGTTTCTAATTATTTCAGAAAAAACGTGGTATAATATCCACTGATTTGACTTTGTCTTTATTAATTACTATAGCTATGAGATGGTTGGATTATCTGCAGGTTGCAATGTGAACATGTTTGTTGTTATGTACCAGTGAAGTCTAACCTCATATTTCAACAGTGCTTTCAAATTATCTGTGACTTAGGACATATTGTATTTTATGGATTTGGACATTGCTATCTGATGGTTCTTGTAATTAATCTTTAAAATACATGTATATCATGCTCTGTAATTCTACAACCAAGACATTTTGGACTCCTAGAAATTCATATGAAAGTTCTGTATACGTCAAATGTATTGGACAAATGTAGTGTAAATGTAGTTAAAAGAGCCCTGCCCAATTACATTTTCAGTATGTGCAGTGTTAAAGGGTTTTTTTCAGAGCTGGACCCAGACATAACCCCTTCTTCACTAAGGGAGCCCCATTTCATGCTCCGATGCTTTTTCTCAGGGCAGTTTCTAGGGAATTTTACCAACAGGGCGAAAATTAAAAAAGCGCCCCCCCCCAAATCAAATAACACTGACCTAAACAATGTTGCATAGCATGTACAGCTCAGTAGCCATAACAATGAACAGGCTCAGATGACCGCCCTCATGTTCACATGACCGCCCCATGCTCAGATGACCACCCTCATGCTCAGATCACCGCCCCATGCTCAGATCACCGCTCTTCCTCAGATCACCGCTCTTCCTCAGATCACCCCCTCATGCTCAGATAACCCCCCTCATGCTCAAATCACAGCCCATGCTCAGATGACCCCCTCATGCTCAGATCACTGCCCATGCTAAGATGACACCATCATGCTCAGATGACCACACACGCTCAGACGAAGGTCGGTCCATGTTCAGATGACACCTCCCCCCCATGCTGAGATCATGTGTGTGTGTGGGGGGGGGTGATTTGACATAGGGGAGATCTGATCATGGAGTGCCTGATTTTTAATGTGTGAGGTGAGCACTGAGGGGGGGGTATGGGGGTTATTTTGAGGAGGTCTGATGAGGATTTGGGGGTCTTATCATACTACCCCCCCCATGATCAGTATTTTAATTTAAAAAAAAAACAAAAACCTCCCTCCTCCAGGCATTTACCTTGCCCACAGAGGACCTTGGCACTTTCTCCTCAGTCAGGTCATAGGTGAAAGCGCAGATGGGAGGAGCCAGGAAGGAAAGCTGGCCTCCCCTGTGATCCCCTGCCACTGCCAGCCGGAGGTAAATTAAAGCAGATGAAGCGCTTCCCTGCTAGCCGGCTGAGCCAGAGAGGTAATGTGATTAGCAGAGGTGTAGCTAGAGGTTCAGCACAGGGGGGGGGCGAAACATACTTGAGTGGGCCCCCCACTTAGTGGCTTCCCAAACGCACGTTCCCAACTTCACAGGCACATACTACTAGTTGTGGTTATAATATTGTATTAGAAAGATGACTGTATAAACTGCTAGATCATGTATGCTGTTAAGTACAGTACAATAGACTTTCTACATACCCTAGTCTAAATACTCTACCACATAATGCAGTAAATTATAGGAGTAATAGGAGTGAAAAACAAGGGGACTCCTACGTTAAAGGAAACCTGTCCCCAGTTTTTACATCACTAAACTAACAGTCCCCTGCCCCATCAGACCTCAGATCAGCTTAATGTGCCCCCATCAGACCTCAGGTCAGCGTATTGTGCCCCCATCAGACCTCAGATCAGCGTATTGTGACCCCATTAGACCCCAGATCAGCAGAATGTGCCCCCATCAGACCTCAGATCATCAGAATGTGCCCCGATCACACCTCAGATCATCAGAATGTACCCCCATCAGACCTCAGATCATCAGAATGTGCCCCCATCAGATCTCAGATCAGCTTAATGTGCCCCCATCAGACCTCAGATCAGCTTAATGTGCCCCCATCAGACGTCAGATCAGCATATTGTGCCCCCATCAGATCTCAGATCAGCGTATTGTGCCGCCATCAGACCTCAGATCAGCCTACTGTGCCCCATCAGACCTCAGATCAACAGAATGTGCCCCCCATCAGACCTCAGACCAGCTTAATGTGCCCCCATCAGACCTCAGATCAGCGTGTTGTGCCCCCATCAGACCTCATATCAGCGTATTGTGCCTCATCAGACCTCAGATCAGCAGAATGTGCCCCATCAGACCTCAGATCAGCAGAATGTGCCCCGATCAGACTTAAGATCAGCTTAATGTGCCCCCATCAGACCTCAGATCAGCGTATTGTGCCGCCATCAGACCTCATATCAGCGTATTGTGCCGCCATTAGACCTCTGATCAGCGTATTGTGCCCCCCATCAGACCTCAGATCAGCAGAATGTGCCCCCATCAGACCTCAGATTAAAAGAATGTGCCCCCATCAGACCTCCAGATTAACAGAATGTGCCCCCATCAGACCTCAGATCAGCAGAATGTGCGCCCATCAGACTCAGATCGGCTTAATGTGCCATCAGACCTCAGATCAGCGTATTGTGCCCCCATCAGACCTCAGATCGGCGTACTGTGCCCCCATCAGACCTTAGATCAGCAAAATGTGCCCCCATCAGACCTCAGATCAGCAAAATGTGCCCCCATCAGACCTCAGAGTGCTAGCTAGAGGTTCAGCACAGGGGGGGCGAAACATACTTGAGTGGGCCCCCCACTTAGTGGCTTCCCAAACGCACGTTCCCAACTTCACAGGCACATACTACTAGTTGTGGTTATAATATTGTATTAGAAAGATGACTGTATAAACTGCTAGATCATCTATTCTGTTAAGTACAGTACAATAGACTTTCTACATACCCTAGTCTAAATACTCTACCACATAATGCAGTAAATTATAGGAGTAATAGGAGTGAAAAACAAGGGGACTCCTACGTTAAAGGAAACCTGTCCCCAGTTTTTACATCACTAAACTAACAGTCCCCTGCCCCATCAGACCTCAGATCAGCTTAATGTGCCCCCATCAGACCTCAGATCAGCGTATTGTGCACCCATCAGACCTCAGATCAGCGTATTGTGACCCCATTAGACCTCAGATCATCAGAATGTGCCCCCATCAGACCTCAGATCATCAGAATGTACCCCCATCAGACCTCAGATCATCAGAATGTGCCCCCATCACACCTCAGATCATCAGAATGTGCCCCCATCACACCTCAGATCATCAGAATGTACCCCCATCAGACCTCAGATCATCAGAATGTGCCCCCATCAGATCTCAGATCAGCTTAATGTGCCCCCATCAGACCTCAGATCAGCTTAATGTGCCCCCATCAGACGTCAGATCAGCATATTGTGCCCCATCAGATCTCAGATCAGCGTATTGTGCCCCCATCAGACCTCAATATCAGCGTATTGTGCCTCATCAGACCTCAGATCAGCAGAATGTGCCCCATCAGACCTCAGATCAGCAGAATGTGCCCGATCAGACTTCAGATCAGCTTAATGTGCCCCCATCAGACCTCAGATCAGCTTAATGTGCCCCCCATCAGACGTCAGACCAGCTTAATGTGCCCCCATCAGACCTCAGATCAGCGTGTTGTGCCCCCATCAGACCTCATATCAGCGTATTGTGCCTCATCAGACCTCAGATCAGCAGAATGTGCCCCATCAGACCTCAGATCAGCAGAATGTGCCCCGATCAGACTTCAGATCAGCTTAATGTGCCCCCATCAGACCTCAGATCAGCGTATTGTGCCGCCATCAGACCTCATATCAGCGTATTGTGCCGCCATTAGACCTCTGATCAGCGTATTGTGCCCCCCATCAGACCTCAGATCAGCAGAATGTGCCCCCATCAGACCTCAGATTAAAAGAATGTGCCCCCATCAGACCTCCAGATTAACAGAATGTGCCCCCATCAGACCTCAGATCAGCAGAATGTGCGCCCATCAGACCTCAGATCGGCTTAATGTGCCATCAGACCTCAGATCAGCGTATTGTGCCCCCATCAGACCTCAGATCGGCGTACTGTGCCCCCATCAGACCTTAGATCAGCAAAATGTGCCCCCATCAGACCTCAGATCAGCAAAATGTGCCCCCATCAGACCTCAGAGTGCTAGCTAGAGGTTCAGCTCAGGGGGGGCGAAACATACTTGAGTGGGCCCCCCACTTAGTGGCTTCCCAAACGCACGTTCCCAACTTCACAGGCACATACTACTAGTTGTGGTTATAATATTGTATTAGAAAGATGACTGTATAAACTGCTAGATCATCTATGCTGTTAAGTACAGTACAATAGACTTTCTACATACCCTAGTCTAAATACTCTACCACATAATGCAGTAAATTATAGGAGTAATAGGAGTGAAAAACAAGGGGACTCCTACGTTAAAGGAAACCTGTCCCCAGTTTTTACATCACTAAACTAACAGTCCCCTGCCCCATCAGACCTCAGATCAGCTTAATGTGCCCCCATCAGACCTCAGATCAGCGTATTGTGCACCCATCAGACCTCAGATCAGCGTATTGTGACCCCATTAGACCCCAGATCAGCAGAATGTGCCCCCATCAGACCTCAGATCATCAGAATGTGCCCCCATCAGACCTCAGATCATCAGAATGTACCCCCATCAGACCTCAAATCATCAGAATGTGCCCCCATCAGATCTCAGATCAGCTTAATGTGCCCCCATCAGACCTCAGATCAGCTTAATGTGCCCCCATCAGATGTCAGATCAGCGTATTGTGCCCCCATCAGATCTCAGATCAGCGTATTGTGCCGCCATCAGACCTCAGATCAGCCTACTGTGCCCCCATCAGACCTCAGATCAACAGAATGTGCCCCATCAGACCTCAGACCAGCTCAATGTGCCCCCATCAGACCTCAGATCAGCGTGTTGTGCCCCCATCAGACCTCAGATCAGCGTATTGTGCCCCATCAGACCTCAGATCAGCAGAATGTGCCCCATCAGACCTCAGATCAGCAGAATGTGCCCCGATCAGACCTCAGATCAGCTTAATGTGCCCCCATCAGACCTCAGATCAGCGCATTGTGCCGCCATCAGACCTCATATCAGTGTATTGTGCCGCCATTAGACCTCTGATCAGCGTATTGTGCCCCCCATCAGACCTCAGATCAGCAGAATGTGCCCCCATCAGACCTCAGATTAAAAGAATGTGCCCCCATCAGACCTCCAGATTAACAGAATGTGCCCCCATCAGACCTCAGATCAGCAGAATGTGCCCCCATCAGACCTCAGATCGGCTTAATGTGCCATCAGACCTCAGATCAGCGTATTGTGCCCCCATCAGACCTCAGATCAGCGTACTGTGCCCCCATCAGACCTTAGATCAGCAGAATGTGCCCCCATCAGACCTCAGATCAGCGTGTTGTGCCCCCATCAGACCTCAGATCAGCAGAATGTGCCCCCCATCAGACCTCAGATTAACAAAATGTGGCCCCAACAGACCTCAGATCAGCAGAATGTGCCCCCCATCAGACCTCAGATTAACAAAATGTGGCCCCAACAGACCTCAGGTCAGCAGAATGTGCCCCATCAGACCTCAGATTAACAGAATATGCCCCCATCATACCTCAGATCAGCTTAATGTGCCTCCATCAGACCTCAGATCAGCATATTGTGCCACCATCAGACCTCAGATCAGCAGAATGTGCCCCCATCAGACCTCAGATCAGCTTAATGTGCCCCCATCAGACCTCAGATCAGCGTATTGTGCCCCTATCCGATCTCAGATCAGCCTACTGTGCCCCCATCAGACCTCAGATTAACAGAATGTGCCCCCATCAGACCTCAGATCAGCAGAATGTGCCCCCATCAGACCTCAGATCAGCAGAATGTGCCCCCATCAGACCTCAGGTCAGCAGAATGTGCCCCCATCAGACCTCAGATCAGCAGAATGTGCCCCCATCAGACCTCAGATCAGCAGAATGTGCCCCCATCAGACCTCAGATCAGCAGAATGTGCCCCTATCAGACCCCAGATAAGAAGAATGTGCCCCCACTAGACCTCAGATCATCAGAATGTGCCCCCATCAGACCTCAGATCAGCAGAATGTGCCCCCATCAGACCTCAGATCAGCTTAATGTGCCCCCATCAGACCTCAGATCAGCGTATTGTGCCCCCATCCGATGTCAGATCAGCGTATTGTGCCGCCATCAGACCTCAGATCAGCCTACTGTGCCCACATCAGACCTCAGATTAACAGAATGTGCCCCCATTAGACCTCAGATCAGCAGAATGTGCCCCCATCAGACCTCAGATCAGCAGAATGTGCCCCCATCAGACCTCAGATCAGCAGAATGTGCCCCCATCAGACCTCAGAATCAGCAGAATGTGCCCCCATCAGACCTCAGATCAGCAGAATGTGCCCCCATCAGACCCCAGATAAGAAGAATGTGCCCCCACCAGACCTCAGATCATCAGAATGTGCCCGCATCAGACCTCAGATCATCAGAATATGCTGCCATCAGACCTCAGATCATCAGAATGTGCCCCCATCAGACCTCAGATCAGCTTAATGTGCCCCCATTAGACCTCAGATCAGCTTAATGTGCCCCCATCAGGCCTCAGATCAGCGTATTGTGCCGCCATCAAATCTCAGATCAGCGTATTGTGCCCCCATCAGACCTCAGATCAGCGTATTGTGCCGCCATCAGACCTCAGATCAGCGTATTGTGCCCCCATCAGACCTCAGATCAGCAGAATGTGCCCCCATCAGACCTCAGATCAGCAGAATGTGCCCCCATCAGACCTCAGATTAAAAGAATGTGCCCCCATCAGACCTCAGATCAGCAGAATGTGCCCCCATCAGATCTCAGATCGGCTTAATGTGCCATCAGACCATAGATCAGTGTATCGTGCCCCCATCTGACCTCAGATCAGCGTATTGTGCCCGCATCAGACCTTAGATCAGCAGAATGTGCCCCCATCAGACCTCAGATAAGCAGAATGTGCCCCCATCAGACCTCAGATCAGCGTATTGTGCCCGCATCAGACCTCAGATCAGCAGAATGTGCCCCCATCAGACCTCAGATCAGCAGAATGTGCCCCTATCAGACCCCAGATAAGAAGAATGTGCCCCCACTAGACCTCAGATCATCAGAATGTGCCCCCATCAGACCTCCGATCAGCAGAATGTGCCCCCATCAGACCTCAGATCAGCTTAATGTGCCCCCATCAGACCTCAGATCAGCGTATTGTGCCCCCATCCGATCTCAGATCAGCTTATTGTGCCGCCATCAGACCTCAGATCAGCCTACTGTGCCCACATCAGACCTCAGATTAACAGAATGTGCCCCCATTAGACCTCAGATCAGCAGAATGTGCCCCCATCAGACCTCAGATCAGCAGAATGTGCCCCCCTCAGACCTCAGATTAGCAGAATGTGCCCCCATCAGACCTCAGATCAGCAGAATGTGCCCCCATCAGACCTCAGATCAGCAGAATGTGCCCCCATCAGACCCCAGATAAGAAGAATGTGCCCCCACCAGACCTCAGATCATCAGAATGTGCCCGCATCAGACCTCAGATCATCAGAATATGCCGCCATCAGACCTCAGATCATCAGAATGTGCCCCCATCAGACCTCAGATCAGCTTAATGTGCCCCCATTAGACCTCAGATCAGCTTAATGTGCCCCCATCAGGCCTCAGATCAGCGTATTGTGCCGCCATCAGATCTCAGATCAGCGTATTGTGCCCCCATCAGACCTCAGATCAGCGTATTGTGCCCCCATCAGACCTCAGATCAGCGTATTGTGCCCCCATCAGACCTCAGATCAGCAGAATGTGCCCCCATCAGACCTCAGATCAGCAGAATGTGCCCCCATCAGACCTCAGATTAAAAGAATGTGTCCCCATCAGACCTCAGATCAGCAGAATGTGCCCCCATCAGATCTCAGATCGGCTTAATGTGCCATCAGACCATAGATCAGTGTATCGTGCCCCCATCTGACCTCAGATCAGCGTATTGTGCCCGCATCAGACCTTAGATCAGCAGAATGTGCCCCCATCAGACCTCAGATAAGCAGAATGTGCCCCCATCAGACCTCAGATCAGCGTATTATGCTGACATCAGACCTCAGATCAGCGTATTGTGCCGCCATCAGACCTCAGATCAGCAGAATATGCCCCCATCAGACCTCAGATCAGCAGAATGTGCCCCCATCAGACCTCAGATAAGCAGAATGTGCCCCCATCAGACCTCAGATCAGCAGAATGTGCCTCCATCAGACCTCAGATTAACAGAATGTGCCCCCATCAGACCTCAGATCAGCGTATTGTGCCTCCATCAGACCTCAGATCAGCAGAATGTGCCTCCATCAGACCTCAGATTAACAGAATGTGCCCCCATCAGACCTCAGATCAGCAGAATGTTCCCCCATAAGACCTCAGATCAGCAGAATGTTCCCCCATCAGACCTCAGATCAGCTTAATGTGCCCCTATGAGACCTCAGATCAGCGTATTGTGCCCCATCAGATCTCAGATCAGCGTATTTTACCCCCATCAGACCTCAGATCAGCGTATTGTGCCCCTATCAGACCTCAGATCAGCGTATTGTGCCCCCATCAGACCTCAGATCAGCAGAATGTGCCCCTATCATACCTCAGATCAGCAGAATGTGCCCCCATCAGACCTCAGATCAGCGTATTTTGCCGCCATTGGACCTCAGATCAGCGTATTGTGCCGCCATCAGACCTCAGATCAGCGTATTGTGCCGCCATTAGACCTCAGATCAGCGTATTGCGCCCCCATCAGACCTCAGATCTGCAGAATGTGCCCCCATCAGACCTCAGATCAGCAGAATGTTCCCCCATCTGACCTCAGATTAAAAGAATGTGTCCCCATCAGACCTCAGATCAGCAGAATGTGCCCCAATCAGATCTCAGATCGGCTTAATGTGCCATCAGACCTCCGATCAGCGTATCGTGCCCCCATCAGACATTAGATCAGCGTATTGTGCCCGCATCAGACCTTAGATCAGCAGAATGTGCCCCCATCAGACCCCAGATAAGCAGAATGTGCCCCCATCAGACCTCAGATCAGCGTATTGTGCTGCCATCAGACCTCAGATCAGCAGAATGTTCCTCCATCAGACCTCAGATTAACAGAATGTGCCCCCATCAGACCTCAGATCAGCAGAATGTGCCCCCATCAGACCTCAGATCAGCAGAATGTTCCCCCATCAGACCTCAGATCAGCAGAATGTGCCCCCATCAGACCTCAGATCAGCAGAATGTGCCCCCATCAGACCTCAGATCAGCAGCATGTGCTCCCATCAGACCTCAGATCAGCAGAATGTGTCCCCATCAGATCTCATATTAACAGAATGTGCCCCCATCAGACCTCAGATCAGCAGAATGTGCCCCATCAGACCTCAGATCAGCAGAATGTGCCCCATCAGACCTCAGATCAGCAGAATGTGCCCCCATCAGACCTCAGATCAGCAGAATGTGCCCCCATCAGACCTCATCAGGCTCTCTTCTCTGGCTCGCGCACACTATGACCTGATGCTGCTTGCAGCGTCAGGTCATTGTGTGCACCGGCCAGGAAAGAGAGCGGAGCGCCGGACCGGAGGGCAGCCGCAGCGCAGAACAGGTAAGAAAGGTTTTTATTTTAACCTTATTTGGCTGGGTTGGCTGATCTGAGGTCTGATGGGGGCACATTCTGCTGATCTGAGGTCTGATGGAAGCGCTCACTTGTATTCGCTCCCCTGCGGCTGGCCACCACGATGCCCCCCTCTTCTCCTTGAGACACGCGTCCCGGGCGATCGCAACCCTCGCTCTGTAATAGAAACGGCGCTGCTCTTCCTTGCCATGCACTTAATCGTGCAGGGAAAGGACTTTTTCAGCAGATCTGGTGATGTACCGAACTGTAGTAAAGTGTGCGGCCAGCAGCTGGAGTGTAAGCAGCTAGTGTTTTTATTTGGTGCCTCTGAGAGATGCAGCAGACAGGGATATGCCAGCTCTGTAAGCTGAGAGTGACCAAAAATGTACTGTAAAACCAGTTCCAGCCTCTGAGGGAAAGATGCACTGAACTTTACAGAAGGTTGAGGGACATCACAAAGGGACAGTATATGGACAAAGCATCAGTGAAGATAATGCGTATATTGAGGCTGTGGACTTCACTGCATTTGGCTGAGGATAAGCTTCAGTTACCCTGCTATGCTACTGAGACAGACTGGCTATCTGTTAAAGGGATTCTGTCAGCACGATTTTGCATATAAAGGTAATGCCACTACTGGATTCAGCTGAGCATGTTGAATTCAAAAATGTTATTATTACAGTTCCTAGTAGTAGATTTAATGCTGAAAAAACATTTTTTATAATGTGTCAATCACTCACATAAGGAGCCCAAGGGGATGTGCCCAGCCGCGTTCAAGCCCGGGCTCGCCGAGACAGTTGGAGCCCAGGACCGCCCATCTCATTAATATTTACTTCACTGCTTCCAGAAGTGAAGCTCCGTCATCGTTATAATCCCGCGCAGGCGCAGTACCTCAAGTGGTCTGCGCCCGTGCGGTCTGCGGGCATCGGCCTCAGAGAAGGTACTGCGCATGCACGGGTAGGAGCCAGTGTATGCCCCGCGGAAAGAAAGGGCGCTCCCCTCCCATCATTGTAGTGCCTAAGAAGCTCCAGAGTAGTCCCCTGTTTATGTGTGCCCACATTGCTTGAAAAATTAAGTTTTAATATATGCAAATGAGGCTATGGGAGAAACGGGGGCATTGCTGTTACACCTAAAGGTTCCCCTCTCTCTGCAACTGCCGCGCCTTTTTGTCACTTTTATTGACAGGGCCAGTCAGTATAAACGTCATTACACCTGGTCCTTTCAATCAAAGTGCAGAGGGCGCATCAGCTGCACAGAGAGCAGAGCATCTAGGTGTAGAGCATCCTCGTTGCTCCTAGAGGCTCATTTGCATATATTAAAACATAATTTTTCTCAGCAATGCAGACACATATGAACATAGGACCAACACAAATGCCTTCAGCTGCCAAGTGCACATGTAACAGGTCAGCCAGTTTCATGGGTACAAATCTGCTGATAGATGCCTTTTAAAGCTCTTAGTATAAAGACATTCTGACAGTAGGTATTCTGTTTTCCTGTTCTTGTCATGGGAGTAGAAAACTGTAATTTGTGTATTAATATCCATATTATTTATACTATAGAATTTATAGAAAAGTGCCGTATTCCACAGAGGCGTAGAGAATGCTCTGTGTCTGTAAATAAGCGTATCGTTAATTTTCTCCCTTAAATCTTATTAGCAGAGACCGCAATACGCTTTCCTGTCATGCTTTGGCAACTCTTGAAATAGAATTTTCCTTGCATGTCAGTCTTTCAGCGCGGTCTGATTAAAGGGCATCTACCTTGATCTAAATTTAATTGCTCTGTTCATGTAAACTACAACCAAAAACTAAATTAAAATCGTATTTTTTTAAATGTATATTTTAAAAAAAACACATATTTTCCAGCTGTTGACATGTAGCCTTATTGATTGGATACATCAGTGGCATCCATTTTTTTCTGGCAGTACGTGTGGTAGATTTGCAGGCTGCTGAGAAGAGACAGAGCAGATGACTTGCTGTCAGAAAAGCTAAATGTTAATAAATATATCTTTCACTGTATAGCAAATTAAGCTTCATGCCTGTCAAACGGTATAAAAAATCACATCAATCTTTGCAGTCCTGGAATCATAACGTATGTGTTGCTCTGAGAATGTGAAAAGGTTCAGATAACAAGATAACTTTAAATATGCACTTGTCAGGATAACGGGAGGAAAAGCAACATCTGTCCTTAAAGGGTTTATCCAGAATTTTAAAACTGATGGGTGATCCTTAGGATAGGCCATCCATATTATATTGGTGTGGGTCTATGTCTCGCCTAACAGTCAGCTGTGTGTAGGGGTAGTTGTGCTCCTAAACTGCTGGAGCCTCTTCATTGTTTGCATCCAGCCATCCACCATTGTTCACTTGAATGCAACATGCCAAAAACTGAAACGGTGCCCCAACCCCCCCAATGCCAACTTCTTAACCTAACCTCTTCCCTCCAGCCCTACTGTTAAAGGGGTTTTCTGGGAGTTAATCTGATTGGTGGGGGTCTGACACTCGGGACCCCGGCGGATCAGCTGTTTGAGAAGGCACCGGCGCTCCCGTGAGCGCAGTGGCCTTCTTTTAGCTTTTCTTAGGCCAGTGACGTCATGTTCATTGGTCACATGGCCTATGAGCAACTCAGCCCCATTCAAGTGAATGGGGCTGAGCATGATACCAAGCACAGCCGCTGTAATATGTATGACGCTGTGCTTGGTGAGCTGAGAGAAGGCCTTGGCGCTCAGGGGAGTGCCAGTACCTTCTCAAACAGCTGATCAGCAGGGGTTCTGGGTGTCGGACCCCCACCAATCAGATACTGATGATTTATCCTGAGGATAGGTCATCAGTAGTTAAAGGGGTTATCCCACGAATAATGTAAAAAATGAAAATCAGACATCATATAGGACATGACAACCTCTTTCTAACAAAGCTAGAACCAGCCCTGTACCTGTCACATGGATCCAGAGATCTCCCCATTAATTGATCTGCTAGATTTATATCAAGCTAAAAGCTCAAGGGGAGTGTCTTTTCTGCTGCAGATCAGGGGGCGTGTCTATGCTCTCCCTATCACAGCTCAGGATACAGTTAAAAGTTGAAACTGAGCATGTGCAGCCTTCTCAGTGAATAGGTCAAAGAAATAAGAAATTAGTGGCATTATAAAGATACATTTTATTGAATAACTCAGTGGCTATACTAAATTTTTAATTACATGCAATTACAAAAGTATTTAGATCCAGGTGCTGGTTTGAAAACCGTAGAATATTTTTCATGGGACAACCCCTTTAACTCCCGGAAAACCCCTTTAAAGACATACTTGGAAAACATTACATACAGAGCTACTAAATATACAGGGTAATACAGCGCCACATACTGTGCCCACTGTGCTTCTCAATACTATACTGCAGAAACAGATAATCCTCCTTCTGCTGCCCCCCTCTTGCCCCTACCTGGTGCTGCCTGAGGCAATTGCCTCACCTCGTCTCATTGGTGGTGCAACCCTGGCAACAAAGCTGCAAAAACCCAGAAAGGCAGCTACTATCAGATTTATTCTGATGGTGTATCCTAAATATGGGCCATCCGTTAAAAAAAAAAAAAGAAAAAACGGCATAACCATCTAATAAAAATACAAAAATGTTCTACTACATAGAAAAAACATAATGCAAGTAATATTACTGAATTATAGTTACTATGAACCACATATTGCAGTATATATAAGCACTCATGCACATGGCCATATTCCAGCACGTTTTGGCACTTTCATAAAGATGCATGTGCCCAGTACTGTACCTCCATAAGACTCCAACTTCATATAGAGGCCTATTTTTAATTTTTAATTTTTTGCTTATTGCTTCTATAGTACTGGATAAAAAAAACAATATTGGCATGCGACAACTAACTCGTTATGTATAGAGGCTTTCTTCTCCCCCAAATGCATGGCTTCTCAAAGCGAATATCATCTGCAAAAGGAGATGCATGGAGGCTGTTCGGACTTCATAAGCTAGTATCTGCCATGTGCATGAGCCCTAAGAATAGTTATAGAACAAACATGGGTCAACCACATATACAACAATCATTTTTTCTATTAACCATGCCATTGTTTCTATCAGCGTCATTGGGGCACAACCTCCAGTGACCTCCACTTTTAACTTCCTCTGAACGCAGAGATCAGAGTTAATTGGAATGTAGGAGATGGGCGTTGTCAGCTCCCTGCTCAGTTATTCTGTCTAATAGGCTACAGGCTACCTGGGATGAAAGTCCTGCATAGCCTGGCCACTATAGGGGTCACTAACGGCCATTATTTCTGTGAGGGTGCACACCTTTAAGAGGCATTCCGTTTTGATCCGTCATAATAGAAGCCTATGGTCCTGCATAACGGATCCGTCTGGATGCCGTTATGCTGGACGGAAACCAAAGTCCTGTCGACAGGACTTTGGTTTCCGTCCAGCTAACGGCATCCAGACGGATCCGTTATGCAGGGCCATAGGCTTCTATTATGACGGATCAAAACGGAATGCCTCTTAAAGGTGTCCGTTTTGATGTCCGTCCTAGGGATTCCGTTTCTTTCCGTTATAACGATGTTATAACGGAAAGCCTGAACGGAAGCCCTAACGGTGATGTGAATGCACCCTAAGAAGTGCAACAAATTCTTCAGTTTGAGACAGTGAAGCAATGATTATCTTGCATTTCAAGAGTTGAGAGACTACTTCAACCACCATCCTCCATCACTCCCATTCTCTACCTCCCTATTGCGCTGTATATAGATTGGGGATAGCTAGGTAGATAGATTATTCAAAAAATGAAAAGCACCTCCTATAGCTGAGAGTCAGGTGCAAGCTACCATGGCTGTTTAATACAATGCAAAAAAGTAGCAGCACTCTGTATGCACTAAGGGAGATATGGTGAATGTGTGAAAAGGTAAAAAGCATTACTGCTATACTTACTAAAGATAAAGTTACTTACTAAAGATGAAGCTCTTAGCGCATATAAATGATCATGAATATGTCAAGCCCATCTACCAACTGACAAGGTGGCTTCCAATCAGATGGGTCCTACTCTATCACAGACATGCATCTTACAAAAACCTGCATGCCTGAATCAAAGGAGCACCCAGCTAGTTACCTGATCAGAAGCTGCAAACATGTGAGCAGGAGTGCTAAGTTCCCAGAGGAAGCCATAGTCCCCTATATATACATAATTATTCAAAAAAGGAACAGCACCTCCTATAGGTGAGAGTCAGGTGCAAGCTACCATGGCTGTTTAACCACTTCATGTCCGCCCATTGATTATAAACGTCCGTGAAGTGGTTGTTCATTTCTGAATGGACGTTTCTGAACGTCCATTCAGAAATAGCAGCTGCATGCTAATCGTGCAGCTGCACAGTGGGGTACCTGCTGTCGGTGACAGCAGGGTACCCCAAAGGGAAGGCAGGGACCGTTCCCAGGGGTCCCTGCCTTGTAGATCACTGTATACACAGCGCTCAATGATATTGCGCTTCCTGTTCCGGCCTGGCGGTCACGTGATCGCCGGGGCCGGGAGAGTGCAGGAGCTGCCGGGTCTCTCATAGACCCGATCAGCCCTGCACTGAGGCTGTACAGCATAGTATTATGCTGTACAGCCTCTCTGGGAATGTATTTCCCCTGTAACTGGGGCTACTATGGCAGCCCCAGTTATAGGAGAAATCAAGTGTAAAAAAAAAAAAAAAAAAGTGAAGTTAAATGTCCCCCTGAGGTCTTGTATGACCTTATGGGGGACACAAAGTGTAAAATAAAAAATAAAAAAATAATAAAAAATAGAGTATTATATTAAAAAAAAATTCACATATAAAAAAAAATAATTTTCCCCCAAATATGTCATTAAAAAAATGTTACAAATAAAAATAAATAAATAAAATAGACATATTTGGTATCACCGCGTCCGAAACGACCGGCTCTATAAAAATATCACATGATCTACCCCATCAAGTGAACTGCGTAAAAAAAATCTAATAAAAATTATGCCAAAACAGCTTTTTTTTGTCGCCTCACCTACCAAAAAACATAATATCAAACAATCAAAAAGTCGTATGCATCCCAAAATGATAGCAATAAAAACTTCACCTCATCCCGCAAAATATGAGCCCCCACACAAGATCATAGCCCAAAAAATGAAAAAAAATGGCTCTTAAAAAATTGCAACACAAAAACATGATTTTTTTTCTAAAAATGCTCTTATTGTGTAAAACGTAAAAAAAAATTAATAAAAATAGACATATTTGGTATCGTTGCGTCCGTAACAACTGGCTCTACAAAAATATCACATGATCTACCCCATCAAGTGAATGGTGTAAAAAAAAATATAGAAAAATGTCCCTAAACTGCTTTTTTTTTAGTTAACCTCCCAAAAATTAGATTAAAAAGTGATCAGAAAGGCGGATGTACCCCAAAATGGTGCCAATAAAAAGCACAGCTTGTCCCACAAAAAATAAGACCTCACGCAGCTCAGTCCACAAAAAAATTAAAAAGTTATCACTCTTACAAACCATGACAAAAAATCCATGTTAGAAAATGCAGATGCTGCTCCTCCCCTTCTGAGCCCTGGCGTATCCCCAAATAACAGTTTACGACCACATGTGGGGTGTTTCTGCAAACTGCAGAATCGGGGTATTAAATATTGAGTTTTGTTTTGTTGTTAACCCTTGATGTGTTACAGGAAAAAAAATGATTAAAATGGAAAATCTGCAAAAAAAGTGAAATTTTGAAATTTCACATCTATTTTGCTTTAATTCCTGTGGAATTAAGGGTTAACAACATTTCTAAAACCAGTTTTGAATAGTTTAAGGGGTGTAGTTTCTAAAATGGGGTAATTTATCGGTGGTTTTTATTATGTAAGCCTCACAAACTGACTTCAGAACTGAACTGGTCCTTAAAAAAGTTGATTTTGCAAATTTGCAAAAATTGCGTCTAAAATTCTAAACCTTCTAATGTCCTAAAAAAATAAAATGACACTACCAAAATGATGCCAACATAAAGTAGACATATGAGGAATGTAAATTAAAAAGGATTTTATGGGGTATCACTATCTGTCTTAAAAGCAGAGAGATTCAAATTTAGAAAACAGTGAATTTTTTCAAATTTTCGTTAACTTTTGGATTTTTTAATAAATAAAATTAAAACTTATCGACTCAAATTTACCATTAACTTGAAGTACAATGTGTCACGAGAAAACAATATCAGAATCGCTTGGATAAGTAAAAGCGTTCCAAAGTTATTACCACATGAAGTCACACATGTCAGATTTGCTAAATTAGGCCTGGTCAGGAAGGGGGTAAATGGCCCGGATGGGAAGTGGTTAATGCAATGCAAAAAAAGTATTAGGTAGATAGATAGATAGGATGATATAGATAAATTTTAGTGGCTCACCAATACAGACAAAAGAATGCGAGATGCTTCTCACTTGCGATTTAACCCTATAATCGTGAGTACAAATATTATATGCGTAATGTAAGTGGAGCACACTCTACTTGGTATTAGGGAAAATAATGCAATGAGTAGTCATATGAAGTATTATAAAAAATGTTTATTAGTCTATAATAGTATTAGTTAAAAACAAAATATGGATAAAAAATAAAAATAAAAATAATAAATGGTTATAAAAATGATCAAAAATATAAAAATGAGTGGAAAAAATAAAAATGTAAAGGATAGTTGCAAATGGTATAACCCGTTTTCAGGTAGTTAGTATGCGATTGTAGTCCAAAATAGGGTTAAAAGTGGCCACTTGTTATGCTTGTTACACTGTATGGTGCTTACAGGTAAACCATATATCAATGGACAGTTCAGGATTGCCGGTATTAATTAAATATCCACTGTTATAGGGATAACTTGTATCCACTGTTCCTTGAAATATCACACCCTCACTGAGGATATATATGCCTGGAGGTGGCTTGGCCAGCCGCTGTATTGGCAACTTCTTGATATAATCGTAAATTGTAAGTTTATCACTCAGGCAGATATAAACATAAAGGTATGTACATTACTAGAGATGAGCGAGTACTAAAATGCTCGGGTGCTCGTTATTCGAGACGAATTTTTCCCGATACTCGGGTGCTCGTTTCGAGTAACGAACCCCATTGAAGTCAATGGGAGACTCGAGCATTTTTGCGGGGGACCAAAGCTCTTCACAGGGAAGTTTGCCTGAAAACCTGGAAACCTCAGAAAATGATGGAAACACCACGGAAATGGACAGGAAACAGCAGGGGCAGCATGCATGGATGCCTCTGAGGCTGCTTAATCCCACCATTACCCCAAATCCTCAGGCAACAGCCTGGTGGTTACCCTCATGGCAATTGTGCTCACCCAGACCAAGAAAGGTGAGGCACATGCCCATCACATGTTAGGGAAGCACCCAACTAGGTGCAACGAAGGTCCATCACCGCCTGCAGGTGACACCACTGCTCATGCTGGCACTGCAGCTGAAATCAAGTTTAGTATCTGTTCTTATCAATTGCTGTGCCTGCTGGTGGTATAGTGGTGAGCATAGCTACTTCCCAAGCAGTTGATCTGGGTTCCATTCCCGTCTATCGCAGGAGGCAATTCAGAATCAGTACAATATCTAATACGTCCCCCTACCAGGGGTAAATTGTTTGGAGAGAGGGCCTGTAGGTGGGGGGCAAGGAGGTTTCGGTGGAAGAGCCAGAGGAGTGCCCCCTGGGCTAGCGTGTGTGGTGGTGACAACAGCCATAATGCATTTGGAAATGCTCTAGCATCAGCCGGTGCAGTATCGATTCTTCTCAGTTTAATACCGTATACGTCCCCTATCTTGGGACCCTATATTTAATGGATATTTCGAACACGGAAAAGGGAAAAAGAGCTTGCTCTGGCCAGGGGAGTGTCTTTCCCACTGCAGCTAAGGGGACGTGTCCATGCTCTGCCTATCACAGGTCATGAGGCAGATAAAAGAAGAACAAAAAAAACATCAGTACAACATCTAATACGTCCCCTATCCGGCTAAATTGTTTGTAGAGTGGGCCTGTAGGTGGGGGGGGGGTCAGGCTGGGGGGAAGGAGGTTTCGCTGGAAGAGCCAGAGGAGTGCCCCCTGGGCTAGCGTGTGTGGTGGTGACAACAGCCAGAATGGATTTTTAAAAACTTTGCATCAACCGGTACAGTCGTAATTATGAACTTGATCAAGTGTAGCATGTGTTCTCTGTATTCTTCTCCGTCTAATACCGTATATGGCAGCTATCCGGAAAAATAGTTTGGAGAGAGAGAAAGATAGGAAAAAGACGTCAATTGTTTGGAGAGTGGGCCTGTAGGTGGGGGGGCAGGGTGGGGCAAGGAGGTTTCGCTGGAAGAGCCAGAGGAGAGCCCCCTGGGCTAGCGTGTGTGGTGGTGACAACAGTCGGATGGAGTTAGAATGACGACGCAGGACCCCAACTTAAAAATTTAGCATCAACCGGTACAGTCGTAAATTATGAGATTGATCAAGTGTGGCATGACTTTTTAGATGGAGATTGCATGTGGTCACGTACTCCCTGGAACCCCATAGTCACCCCTTCTCTGATGTGCTAGCCCAGAACATTCTCTGCCCCAATTCGCAAGACCTTTTGCTGTTTCCGTGTGCTGACAGTGTGGATTTACCAGTGTTGTCTGAGGAGGTGGTGGACAATGGCGAGACACAGGTGTCGGGGGGTGAGGTAGTTGTATGGGAAGCAAGTTACAGTGGGGACTCCTTGGGGGGGAATTTCTCATGATGGGACAGATTCAACTTGGGTGGATCAGGCACATTAACAGATGAATTTTTTGGGGGGTTTATTTAACTTTTATTTAGCAAAAATAACCACAGAGATATTTATTGGTTATCTTCTCTGCGCAGTCTGGCGTTGGGGTTCCTCACTTTGATGGCGAGCTGTGCCGCTCTCTCCACAATGGTCTGTGTGTTCTTAGATGGAGACTTTGTCGGCGATTTCAGTACAGAAGGACTTGTTGCTCATCCACAGAACCTCGTCCTCCTTGACATTGTGGACAAGGAATTTGCGGGTGGACCAGGAATTTGCGGAACCCGTGAGCAGCATGTGTTTGGTCTTCTACTTGCTACCGTATCCAATGTTGGGCAATATAGATTCGCAAGTAATATTATTTTTCACACCTATCCCAAAAATAAAAATGTATGCAGTATGCGCAAATAAAACTTGGAACTGGAATTGGAGAGAGGGCCTGTAGGTGGACCTCCGGAAAAATTGTTTGAATAGAGGGCCTGTAGGTGGACCTCTGGAAAAATTGTTTGAATAGAGGGCCTGTAGGTGGACCTCTGGAAAAATTGTTTGAATAGAGGGCCTGTAGGGGGGCCCTCCTGAAAAATTGTTGGAATAGAGGGCCTGTAGGTGGACCTCTGGAAAAATTGTTTGAATAGAGGGCCTGTAGGGGGGCCCTCCGGAAATTGTTGAAGAGGGCCTGTAGGGGACCTCTGGAAAAATTGTTTGAATAGAGGGCCTGTAGGTGGACCTCTGGAAAAATTGTTGGAATAGAGGGCCTGTAGGTGGACCTCTGGAAAAATTGTTGGAATAGAGGACCTGTAGGTGGACCTCTGGAAAAATTGTTGGAATAGAGGGCCTGTAGGTGGACCTCTGGAAAAATTGTTTGAATAGATGGCCTGTAGGTGGACCTCTGGAAAAATTGTTGGAATAGAGGGCCTGTAGGTGGACCTCTGGAAAAATTGTTGGAATAGAGGGCCTGTAGGGGGCCCTCCAGAAAAATTGTTTGAAGAGAGGGCCTGTAGGGGGCCCTCCTGAAAAATTGTGCTAAAAGAGTGCCAGTTGGACCTCTAAAAATGGCGTTTTCTGGGTCAGCATTAGGCAAAGACGATATGGAGGAGGAGGAGGAGGAGTAGGAGGAGAAGTAGAGAGGAGGAATCGGATACATAAGTTATTTAAATCTTTAGCTGCTTTCCCCCGGAGGAGATTTGAATTCCGGTGAAATCCAGGCTTTGTTCATTTTAATAAGCGTCAGCCTGTCAGCGCTGTCAGTTGACAGGCGTGTACGCTTATCGGTGATGACGCCACCAGCTGCACTGAATACCCGCTCTGACAGCACGCTAGCGGCAGGGCAGGCCAGCACCTCCAAGGCGTACAGCGCCAGTTCAGGCCACGTGTCCAGCTTTGAAACCCAGTAGTTGTATGGAGCAGAGTGATCGCTACGGACGTTGGTATGGTCAGCTAGGTACTCCCTCACCATCTTTCTGTACAGCTCCCCCCTACTCTGCCTAGACTGGGGACAGGTGACAGTGTCTTGCTGGGGTGACATAAAACTGGCAAAGGCCTTGGAGAGCGTTCCCCTGCCAGTGCTGGACAAGCTGCCTGCTCGCCTCCTCTCCCCCGCTACTTGGCCCACAGAACCATGCCCTCTGCCGCTAGCGGCGTCAGATGGGAAGAATTGTTTCAGCTTGTGCACCAGGGCCTGTTGATATCTATTCACTCTCATACTCCTTTCCTCTGCAGGGATGAGAGTGGAAAGGTTCTGCTTGTACCGTGGGTCCAGGAGAGTGAACACCCAGTAATCGGTGTTGGAAAAAATTCTTCTAACGGGGTCACGGATAGGCCTAACATGAAGTCTGCCATGTGCGCCAGAGTCCCAACACGCAAGAATTCCCTCTCCTCACTGGCCTGACTCTCCATTTCCTCCTCCTCCTCCTCCTCCTCCAAGTCCTCCTCTTCAGCCCATACACGCTCAAGAGTTAAGGACTGAGCACTGGTACCCTCTACTGTCTCGCCGACATTCTCCTCCTCTTCCTCCTCATCCTCATCCCCCTCCTCCGATACGCGCTGAGAAACAGACCGGAGGGTGCTCTGGCTATCAAGCGACGTATCTTCCTCCACCGTCTCTTGTGACAAGCGCAAAGCATCCGACTTGATGCTGAGCAGTGATTTTTTCAACAGGCAAAGCAGCGGGATGGTGAGGCTGATAATGGCGGCATCGCCGCTGACCATCAGTGTTGACTCCTCAAAGTTGCTCAACACCTGGCAGATATCAGACATCCACGTCCACTCCTCATTGTAGACTTGAGGAATCTGAGAGACCTGACTACCAGTTCTGGTGGAAGATGACATCTGGCAGTCTACAATCGCTCTGCGCTGCTGGTAAACTCTGGATAACATGTTTAATGTGGAATTCCATCTCGTGGGCACGTCGCACAACAGTCGGTGAGCGGGCAGTTGTAGGCGGCGCTGCGCTGCCCTGAGAGTGGCAGCATCTGTGCTAGACTTGCGGAAATGCGCACAGATGCGGCGCACCTTGGTGAGCAAATCAGACAGATTGGGGTATGTCTTGAGGAACCGCTGAACTATAAGATTGAACACGTGGGCCAGGCATGGCACATGTGTCAGTCTGCCGAGTTGCAGAGCCGCCACCAGGTTACGCCCGTTGTCACACACAACCATGCCTGGCTTGAGGTTCAGCGGTGCCAGCCACACATCGGTCTGCGCCGTGATGCCCTGTAACAGCTCTTGGGCGGTGTGCCTTTTGTCACCTAAGCTCAGCAGTTTGAGCACCGCCTGCTGGCGCTTACCCACGGCACTGCTGCTGCGCCTAGAGCTACCGACTGAAGGCGCCGTGCCCACGGATGGTAATTCGGTGGAGGAGGAGGGGTCGGAGGAGGAGGAGGCATAGTACGTCTGAGAGACCGTGACCGAGGTAGGCCCCGCAATCCTCGGTGTGGGCAGTACATGAGCGGCCCCAGGGTCATTCTCGGTCCCAGCCTCCACCAAGTTAACCCAATGTGCCGTCAGTGAGATATAGTGTCCCTGCCCGGCAGCACTTGTCCACGTGTCCGTGGTTAGGTGGACCTTCTCAGAAACAGCGTTGGTCAGGGCACGGATGATGTTCTGTGACACGTGCTGGTGTAGGGCTGGGACGGCACATCGGGAAAAATAGTGGCGGCTGGGGACGGAATACCGAGGGGCAGCCACCGCCATGAGATTTCGAAAGGCCTCGGTCTCTACCAGCCTATAGGGCAGCATCTCCAGGCTAAGCAATTTGGAGATGTGGACGTTGAGGGCTTGGGCATGTGGGTGGGTGGAACTGTATTTCCTCTTGCGCTCCAGCGTCTGCTGTAAAGACAGCTGAACGCTGCGCTGGGACACGTTGGTGGACGCTGTGGAGGATCGTGGAGGCGAAGGTGTGGTTTTCCGGCGGGAGGCGCTCGTGCCGGGGTCCTGGGCAGGGGGTTGACTAGCAGAGGCAGCGAGTGACGCGGGGGGTTGACTAGCAGAGGCAGCGAGTGACACAGGGGAAGGAGCAGTGGTGTGACCCGCAGGAGGTGGTGAACGGCCTTGGTTCCATTGAGTGGGGTGTTTAGCACTCATATGCCTGCGCATGCTGGTGGTGGTTAGGCTAGTAGTGGTGGCACCCCTGCTGATCCTGGTGTGGCACAGGTTGCACACCACAGTCCGTCGGTCATCCTCACTTTCTTTAAAGAACCTCCAGACTTGCGAACATCTAGGCCTCGCCACGGGAGCTTCACTACGTGAACAGTTGCTGCTGATGCACCAGCTCTGGCCCTGCTTCTCCCTCTGGCCACACCACTGCCTCTTACAACCTGTTCTGGTGCAGCACTCGCCTCCGCCTCAGAAGCACTGTCTTCACTCGGCATATCAACCCAGCTTGGGTCAGTCACCTCGTCATCCTCCGATTCCTCAGTCTGCTCCCCCTCGGAATTCCTCCCCTAACAACAACTTCACCACTGTCTGACAACCGTGTCTCCTCATCGTCCGACACCTCTTTACAAACTTCTTCCACTAACTCAACATTGTCATCATCATCATCATCACCCACAGACTGCG
This sequence comes from Rhinella marina, assembly GCA_900303285.1. Classification (NCBI taxonomy): domain Eukaryota; kingdom Metazoa; phylum Chordata; class Amphibia; order Anura; family Bufonidae; genus Rhinella; species Rhinella marina. The sequence continues at coordinate 56,807 of ONZH01023245.1, forward strand.
ACAGTTGGAAAACTTGGGCATCGGGAACGAGGTCAGCAGCAACCTGAGAAGTGGTTTGTGACTCTGGGAAGGGTCCAGAAAACAGTTCCTGAGAGTATGCCGGATCGCATTCCAAATTTTCCTGGGAGGGGGCAGACTGGGGGGAAGGAGGTTGAGGTGGAGGAGCCAGAGGAGTGCTCCCTTGGGTAACGTGGGTGGACTGCGTGGAAGACTGACTGGTGGACAAATTACTTGAAGCATTGTCCGCAATCCACGAGATCAGCTGTTCGCACTGTTGTGGTTTCAACAGTCCTCTACCACGTGTCCCTGTAAGTTGAGACATGAAGCTAGGGAGTGTAGCTCTGCGGAATTCCCCTGCTCCCTCATCAGCGGGTACTGTCTCACCCTGCCCAGGACCACGACCTCTGCCCCCTGCAGTAATTGAATGCCCACGCCCTCGCCCTCGACCCTTAGCCCTGGGGTTCAACATTTTTTGTATATAGGTGTATGATAAAAAAAAAAAAATTAAGTCCGGTAGAATTAAGTGACGTACAGAAAGTGTCACCAGGACAGTATATACGGATGTGAGCGAATGTTTTGAACTGAGAAACAGAAAGGTTACACGCAGCTGAGTCAAATGGATTTGTATCACTGAGCTAAAACAACTGAAAAATTTTTTTTTTTTTTATATTTTCTTTTTTTTGGGAACGTGACGTGCAAGAACTATGGTAGGACTGACTGACACCCTGTTAACGGTGGCTATTTAGTCTGCGACCCAGACAAATGTCGCACAGAGAGTTTTCTGGATCAAGCGGTAGATGATATTGGTAGCAAATGACTTGGTTGTATTGTGTGATGTACAGAAAGCGTCACCTGGACAGTATATACGGATGGGAGCGAATGTGCTGAACTGCGACACACAGAAAGGTTACACAAAGCTGAGTAAAATGGATTTGTATCACTGAGCTAAAACAACTGAAAAAATTATTATTTTTTTTTTATATTTTCTTTTTTTGGGAACGTGACGTGCAGGAAATATGGTAGAACTGACTGACACCCTGTTAACGGTGGCTATTTAGTCTGCGACCCAGAGAAATGTCGCACAGAGAGTTTTCTGGATCAAGCGGTAGATGATATTGGTAGCAAATGACTTGGTTGTATTGTGTGACGTACAGAAAGTGTCACCAGGACAGTATATACAGATGGGAGCAAATGTGCTGAACTGTGACACACAGAAAGGTTACACGTAGCTGAGTAAAATGGATTTGTATCACTGAGCTAAAACAACTGAAAAAATATTTTTTTTTTTATATTTGTTTTTTTATATTTTTTTTTACAATTGTTTTTTTGGGAACGTGACGTGCAGGAAATATGGTAGAACTGACTGACACCCTGTTAACGGTGGCTATTTAGTCTGCGACCCAGAGAAATGTCGCACAGAGAGTTTTCTGGATCAAGCGGTAGATGATATTGGTAGCAAATGACATGGTTGTATTGTGTGACGTACAGAAAGTGTCACCTGGACAGTATATACGGATGGGAGCGAATGTGCTGAACTGTGACACACAGAAAGGTTACACAAAGCTGAGTAAAATGGATTTGTATCACTGAGCTAAAACAACTGAAAAAATATATATTTTTTTATATTTGTTTTTTTATATTTTTTTTACAATTTTGTTTTTTTGGGAACGTGACGTGCAGGAAATATGGTAGAACTGACTGACACCCTCTTAACGGTGGCTATTTAGTCTGCGACCCAGAGAAATGTCGCACAGAGAGTTTTCTGGATCAAGCGGTAGATGATATTGGTAGCAAATGACTTGGTTGTATTGTGTGACGTACAGAAAGTGTCACCTGGACAGTATATACGGATGGGAGCGAATGTGCTGAACTGTGACACACAGAAAGGTTACACACAGCTGAGTAAAATGGATTTGTATCACTGAGCTAAAACAACTGAACTAATAATTTTTTTTTTTTTTATATTTTGTTTTTTTGGGAACGTGACGTGCAGGAAATATGGTAGAACTGACTGACACCCTGTTAACGGTGGCTATTTAGTCTGCGACCCAGACAAATGTCACACAGAGAATTTTCTGGATCAAGCGGTAGATGATATTGGTAGCAAATGACTTGGTTGTATTGTGTGACGTACAGAAAGTGTCACCTGGACAGTATATACGGATGGGAGCGAATGTGCTGAACTGTGACACACAGAAAGGTTACACAAAGCTGAGTAAAATGGATTTGTATCACTGAGCTAAAACAACTGAAAAAATATATATTTTTTATATTTGTTTTTTTATATTTTTTTTACAATTTTGTTTTTTTGGGAACGTAACGTGCAGGAAATATGGTAGAACTGACTGACACCCTGTTAACGGTGGCTATTTAGTCTGCGACCCAGAGAAATGTCGCACAGAGAGTTTTCTGGATCAAGCGGTAGATGATATTGGTAGCAAATGACTTGGTTGTATTGTGTGACGTACAGAAAGTGTCACCTGGACAGTATATACGGATGGGAGCGAATGTGCTGAACTGTGACACACAGAAAGGTTACACAAAGCTGAGTAAAATGGATTTGTATCACTGAGCTAAAACAACTGAAAAAATATATATTTTTTTATATTTGTTTTTTTATATTTTTTTAACAATTTTGTTTTTTTGGGAACGTGACGTGCAGGAAATATGGTAGAACTGACTGACACCCTGTTAACGGTGGCTATTTAGTCTGCGACCCAGAGAAATGTCGCACAGAGAGTTTTCTGGATCAAGCGGTAGATGATATTGGTAGCAAATGACTTGGTTGTATTGTGTGACGTACAGAAAGTGTCACCTGGACAGTATATACGGATGGGAGCGAATGTGCTGAACTGTGACACACAGAAAGGTTACACGTAGCTGAGTAAAATGGATTTGTATCACTGAGCTAAAACAACTGAAACTAATAATTTTTTTTTTTATATATTTTGTTTTTTTGGGAACGTGACGTGCAGGAAATATGGTAGAACTGACTGACACCCTCTTAACGGTGGCTATTTAGTCTGCGACCCAGACAAATGTCACACAGAGAATTTTCTGGATCAAGCGGTAGATGATATTGGTAGCAAATGACTTGGTTGTATTGTGTGACGTACAGAAAGTGTCACCTGGACAGTATATACGGATGGGAGCGAATGTGCTGAACTGTGACACACAGAAAGGTTACACAAAGCTGAGTAAAATGGATTTGTATCACTGAGCTAAAACAACTGAAAAAATATATATTTTTTTATATTTGTTTTTTTATATTTTTTTTACAATTTTGTTTTTTTGGGAACGTGACGTGCAGGAAATATGGTAGAACTGACTGACACCCTGTTAACGGTGGCTATTTAGTCTGTGACCCAGAGAAATGTCGCACAGAGAGTTTTCTGGATCTGGCGGTAGATGATATTGGTAGCAAATGACTTGGTTGTATTGTGTGACGTACAGAAAGTGTCACCTGGACAGTATATACGGATGGGAGCGAATGTGCTGAACTGTGACACACAGAAAGGTTACACGTAGCTGAGTAAAATGGATTTGTATCACTGAGCTAAAACAACTGAACTAATAATTTTTTTTTTTATATTTTTGTTTTTTTGGGAACGTGACGTGCAGGAAATATGGTAGAACTGACTGACACCCTCTTAACGGTGGCTATTTAGTCTGCGACCCAGACAAATGTCACACAGAGAATTTTCTGGATCAAGCGGTAGATGATATTGGTAGCAAATGACTTGGTTGTATTGTGTGACGTACAGAAAGTGTCACCTGGACAGTATATACGGATGGGAGCAAATGTGCTGAACTGTGACACACAGAAAGGTTACACGTAGCTGAGTAAAATGGATTTGTATCACTGAGCTAAAACAACTGAACTAATAATTTTTTTTTTTTATATTTTGTTTTTTTGGAAACGTGACGTGCAGGAAATATGGTAGAACTGACTGACACCCCTGTTAACGGTGGCTATTTAGTCTGTGACCCAGACAAATGTCACACAGAGAATTTTCTGGATCAAGCGGTAGATGATATTGGTAGCAAATGACTTGGTTGTATTGTGTGACGTACAGAAA
>ONZH01023246.1:0-34078 GCA_900303285.1 Rhinella marina
GGTATTCGGACCCCAGCCGCCACTATTTTTTCCCGATTTGCCGTCCAGCCCTACAACCAGCAACGTGTCAGAAAACATCATCCGTGCCCTGACTAACGCTGTTTCTGAGAAGGTCCACTAACCACGGACACGTGGACAAGTGCTGCGGGCAGGGACACTATATTCACTGACGGCACATTGGATTAACTTGGTGGAGGCTGGGACCGAGTCTGACCCTGGGGCCGCTCATCGTACTGCCCACAGCCGAGGATTGCGGGGCCTACCTCGGTCACGGTCTCTCAGACGTACTATGCCCTCCTCCTCCTCCGACCCTCCTCCTCCTCCTCCACCGAATTACCATCCGTGGGCACGGCGCCTTCAGTCGGTAGCTCTAGGCGCAGCAGCAGTGCCGTGGGTAAACGCCAGCAGGCGGTGCTCAAAACTGCTTGAGCTTAGGTGACAAAAGGCACACCGCCAAGAGCTGTTACAGGGCATCACGGCGAAGACCGATTTGTGGCTGGCACCGCTGAACCTCAAGCCAGGCATGGTTGTGTGTGACAACGGGCGTAACCTGGTGGCGGCTCCTGCAACTGGCAGACTGACACATGTGCCATGCTGGCCCACGTGTTCAATCTAATAGTTCAGCGGTTCCTCAAGACATACCCCAATCTGTATCATTTGCTCACCAAGGTGCGCCGCATCTGTGCGCATTTCCGCAAGTCCACCACAGATGCTGCCACTCTCAGGGCAGCGTAGCGCGCCTACAACTGCCCGCTCACCGACTGTTGTGCGACGTGCCCACGAGATGGAATTCCACATTAAACATGTTATCCAGAGTTTACCAGCAGCGCAGAGCGATTGTAGACTGCCAGATGTCATCTTCCACCAGAACTGGTAGTCAGGTCTCTCAGATTCCTCAAGTCTACAATGAGGAGTGGACGTGGATGTCTGATATCTGCCAGGTGTTGAGCAACTTTGAGGAGTCAACACAGATGGTCAGCAGCGATGCCTCCATTATCAGCCTCACCATCCCGCTGTTTTGCCTGTTGAAGAACTCACTGCTCAGCATCAAGTCGGATGCTTTGCGCTTGTCACAAGAGACGGTGGAGGAAGATACGTCGCTTGATAGCCAGAGCACCCTCCGGTCTGTTTCTCAACGCGTATCGGAGGAGGGCGATGAGGATGAGGAGGAAGAGGAGGAGAATGTCGGCGAGACAGTAGAGGGTACCAGTGCTCAGTCCTTAACTCTTGAGCGTGTATGGGCTGAAGAGGAGGACTTGGAGGAGGAGGAGGAGGAGGTGGAAATGGAGAGTCAGGCCAGTGAGGAGAGGGAATTCTTACAAGTTGGGACTCTGGCGCACATGGCAGACTTCATGTTAGGCTGTCTATCCCGTGACCCTCGCGTTAGAAGAATTTTTTAAAACACCGATTACTGGGTTTTCACTCTCCTGGACCCACGGTACAAGCAGAACCTTTCCACTCTCATCCCTGCAGAGGAAAGGAGTATGAGAGTGAATAGATATCAACAGGCCCTGGTGCACAAGCTGAAACAATTCTTCCCATCTGACGCCGCTAGCGGCAGAGGGCATGGTTCTGTGGGCCAAGTAGCGGGGGAGAGGAGGCGAGCAGGCAGCTTGTCCAGCACTGGCAGGGGAACGCTCTCCAAGGCCTTTGCCAGTTTTATGTCACCCCAGCAAGACACTGTCACCTGTCCCCAGTCTAGGCAGAGTAGGGGGGAGCTGTACAGAAAGATGGTGAGGGAGTACCTAGCTGACCATACCAACGTCCGTAGCGATCACTCTGCTCCATACAAAGCTGGACATGTGGCCTGAACTGGCGCTGTACGCCTTGGAGGTGGTGGCCTGCCCTGCCGCTAGCGTGCTGTTAGAGCGGGTATTCAGTGCAGCTGGTGGCATCATCACCGATAAGCTTAAACGCCTGTCAACTGACAGCGCTGACAGGCTGACGCTTATTAAAATGAACAAAAGCCTGGATTTCACCGGAATTCAAATCTCCTCCGGGGGAAAGCAGCTAAAGATTAACATTACTTATGTATCCGATTCCTCTTCGCCACTCCTCCTGCTCCTCCTCCTCCTCCATATCGTCTTTGCCTAATGCTGACCCAAAAAACGCCATTTTTTAGAGGTCCAACTGGCACTCTTTTAGCACAATTTTTCAGGAAGGCCCCATACAGGCCCTCTATTAAAACAATTTTTCCAGAGGTCCACCTACAGGCCCTCTCTTCAAACAATTTTTCAGGAGGGCCCCCTACAGGCCCTCTATTCAAACAATTTTTCCGGAGGTCCAATTACAGGCCCTCTCTCCAATTCCAGTTTCCAGTTTTATTTGCGCAAACTGCATACATTTTTATTTTTGGGGATAGGTGTGAAAAATAATATTACTTGCGAATCTATATTGCCCAACATTGGATACGGTAGCAAGTAGAAGACCAAACACATGCTGCCCACAGGGTTCAGCAAATTCCTGGTCCACTCGCAAATTCCTTGTCCACAATGTCAAGGAGGTCGAGGTTCTGTGGATGAGCAACAAGTCCTTCTGTACTGAAATCGCCGACAACGTCTCCATCTAAGAACCTACAGACCATTGTGGAGAGAGCGGCACAGCTCGCCATCAAAGTGACGAACCCCAACGCCAGACTCCGCAGAGAAGATAACGAATAAATATCTCTGTGGTTATTTTTGCTAAATAAAAGTTAAATAAACCCCCCAAAAAATTCATCTGTTCCTGTGCCTGATCCACCCAAGTTGAATCTGTCCCATCATGAGAAATTCCCCCCCAAGGAGTCCCCACTGTAACTTGCTTCCCATACAACTACCTCACCCCCCGACACCTGTGTCTCGCCATTGTCTACCACCTCCTCAGACAACACTGGTAAATCCCCACTGTCAGCACACGGAAACACAAAAGGTCCTGCGAATTGGGGCAGAGAATGTTCTGGGCTAGCACATCAGGGAAGGGGTGACTATGGGGTTCCAGGGAGTACGTGACCACATGCAATCTCCATCTAAAAAGTCATGCCACATAATTTACGACTAGGGGACGTATTAGATATTGTACTGATGGTTTTTGTTTTTTCTTCTTTTAATTGCCTCCTGACCTGTGATAGGCAGAGCATGGACACGTCCCCTTAGCTGCAGTGGGAAAGACACTCCCCTGGCCAGAGCAAGCTCTTTTTCCGTTTTCCGTGTTCAAAAAATCCATTAAATATAGGGTCCCAAGATAGGGGACGTATACGGTATTAAACTGAGAAGAATCGATACCATACGGGTTAAAGCAACAGTTTTCCCAAATCCATTCCGGCTGTTGTCACCACCACACACGCTAGCCCAGGGGGCACTCCTCTGGCTCTTCCAGCGAAACCCCCTTCCCCCCCACCTACAGGCCCTCTCTCCAAACAATTTACCCGGGGTAGGGGGACGTATTAGATATTGTACTGATTTTGAATTGCCTCCTGCGATAGACGGGAATCAAACCCGGATCAACTGCTTGGGAAGTAGCTATGCTCACCACTATACCACCAGCAGCCACAGCAACTGATAAGAACAGATACTAAACTTGATTTCAGCTGCAGTGCCAGCATGAGCAGTGGTGTCACCTGCAGGCGGTGATGGACCTTCGTTGCACCTAGTTGGGTGCTTCCCTAACATGTGATGGGTATTTGCCTCGCCTTTCTTGGTCTGGGTGAGCACAATTACCATGAGGGTAACCACCAGGCTGTTGCCTGAGAATTTGGGGTAATGGTGGGATTAGGCAGCCTCAGAGGCATCCATGCATGCTGCCCCTGCTGTTTCCTGTCCATTTCCGTGGTGTTTCCATCATTTTCTGAGGTTTCCAGGTTTTCACCCAGCCTTCCCTAGCCAGAGCCTTGGTCCCCTGCAAAAAATGCTCGAGTCTCCCATTGACTTCAATGGGGTTCGTTATTCGAAACGAGCACCCGAGCATCGGGAAAAATTCGACTCGAATAACGAGCACCCGAGCATTTTAGTGCTCGCTCATCTCTAATAATGACACATTCTAAAAAGAAAAACATTGATTGTCTCATATAGTCCAAGTTACACCACAGAAAATACAAGATAATGTATTAACATTATTGTTAATATGTTAAGTGATCTCTGGCTATTATGAGGCATTTATCTGTTATCCCATTATTGTATTTGGGGTATTCCACTTTTAGCCATTTATGACCATACCTGTCTATATATATATATATATATATATATATATATATATATATAGCCCCTGACATCTGCCATTGGAGGAGAGTTGTGAGGCCCCCATAAACATTAGATGGTCAATAAGCCAGTTCCTCTGGAATTGATGCTTGTGACCATCATTAATGTCTACTGCCAGCTTTAGATTATGTTTTCTCCTTTGGCACAGTTTGTGTCTGTATGGTGATGGCAGTTAATGTTTAATAATGCTTTTTTTTTACCAGCTATCTCCTCTTTCACTTTAATTTTCTTTGGTTTCTGTATGTTATCTAGAGAATTAACAAACAACATGCTCAAAAGACCTGGAGCCAACATAGTAATTGTAAAACATGTGAAATATGTGCTCCAGTAAAGTGTTTCTCTGGATAGCTCTGGACTATGTACTAACCCACCTAATCTTGATATTTCAATCTTGGTCTGTGGTACTATCATAACTCCGGTGCAACGTGCCCGCTGTCACGGGGCCACATTTGACTTTGATCTTTCCTTTGTTCCCCATATTCAATCACTTACATGCTCTTGTCGTCTGCACCTCAAGAACATTGCCAGAATCCGCCCATTTCTTAGGGTGGAAACGGCAAAAACTCTTGTTGTTTCCTTGATTCACTCTCGTCTTGACTACTGCAATGCATTACTAATCGGTCTCCCTCTCTCTAAACTCTCCCCCCTTCAGTCTGTCCTAAATGCTGCAGCCAGGCTCATCTATCTGTCCTCCCGTTACAGTGATGCTACTATTCTATGCCAGTCACTTCACTGGTTGCCCATCCACCACAGAATACAGTTCAAACTTCTCACCCTCACCCACAAAGCTCTCCACAGTGCTGCCCCTCCATAAATCTCTTCCCTCATCTCCGTCTACCACCCTACTCGTGCTCTCCGTTCTGTTAGTGACCTAAGATTAATATCCTCCATAATTCGTACCTCTCACTCCCGTCTTCAAGACTTTTCTCGAGCTGCACCTACTCTCTGGAATGCTCTGCTCCTGAATATTAGGTCAATGCACAACTTGCCTACCTTCAAACGTGCCCTAAAAACACATCTTTTCAGGCAGGCTTATCAAGCTTCCTAAAATGACCTTTCCCTAACTAAAACGCTCCCCCACCAACTCCTCTGGCCTGAACTCAATCCTCTAATAATCCCAAATACGAAGCAGATCGGCCAGCACCACACCTTTCACTACAATTATGGCTCGAATCCTACTTATCACAATCAACCACCTTATGTGTCACCCCCTATTCTTCATAGAATGCAAGCTCTTGCGAGCAGGGCCCTCACTCCTAGTGTTTCAGTTGTATATTAACCAGTCATTTTTGTATTGTACAAGAACCCTATGACTTTGTAAAGCGCTGCGGAATATGGTGGTGCTATATAAATAAATATTATTATTATTATTACAAGCATATGGACTTGGCACTCACTTGTGGGAACATCAAAAACAGTTTACAATGTGAAAGGCTGTACGTCTATAAGGGTTACTGAACATACGGCCCTGAACTTTACTTCTTTGTCACCTCCCCAAGCTTTATTGTGAGCAGTACTGCTCCCGCTGACTCCAGATTGGTAATTTATAAGTCCATGCTCATCCTCTTTTTCCTGCTGTGCACCCACATACAGTGCTAGAATACATTGTAAGGACTCATGAACATGCACACATAATGAAGAATACTTTGGTATGAGTCCTTTAGGTGTATTCCAGCACCAGTATAAGAGGGTACAACACAATAGCAGTGTTATTCATGTGATACTGCACTTAGGGCTTGAGAGAGGTAACACATTCACTTAAAACAGTTTTTATCACCAGATTGAAGGCAAGAACAAGGAATATGCGCAACATGATAATTATTGTCCAGTTGGACAACTTCCACCAAGTTACATAATGTCTCAAAATTCACAGACTGAGAAGAAGATTGCACTTTGAACATATGACTAATGTAGGTAGGATGCACCTCTGCGACCAAAAGCATTGATGAAAGTACCCAAATTAACAATAGCATTGAATGGTTGAGCTCTACTTAGGTCCTTCTTCATGCTAAAAAATGCACAAGCATACCACTTGAGTTAGAAGAAGTGACACAACATTGTCCATTAAGTTTCTGAAGTCATGGATAGTCAACATTTACTGAATGTTGAAAATCCAAATTGTCCAATAATCAGGAATTTATTGCAACTTTCCAGTCGTATCTAGCTTTCAGATATTTAGTCTTCACATAAGTCTTTGCCATATTGGGTCTCGCAATCTAAATTTTAAGTGGCAAATACAAACATTAATGAGTGAATAGTTTTTTAGAATTTTTCGAATTAAAACATAATACTGTACCATTAAAGAGGCTGTCCCACAAAAAAAAATATTCTACAGTTTTCAAACTGGCACCTGGATGTGAATACTATTTTACAGGGGCGTACATAGAAATCATGGGGCCCCATAGCAAAACTCAGAATTGCCCCCCCACACACACACACAAAAAGAATTGTAGAATTATTACACTAAACTAAGGGCTCATGCGCACGAACGTCTTTTTGTCCGCATCCAATCAACATTTTTTGCAGGTCAGATGCAGAATGCAGACAGTGTCCGTGTCTGGCTATGGCCATGAGCATGAGCCCTTATAAGAACAATATAGGTACATTTTATGTGCGTTGTGTTTATGTTCACATGAAGCATCTAACGGTTAAGATGGCAGAACTGGTGCTAATAAGGGTCCATTCACATGTCTGCAACTGTTTTGCAGTCCACAAATTACGGATCCACAAAACACGGACGCCGGCCATGTGCATTCTGCATTTTGCAGACCGCACATGGCCAGCACTATAAGGGTCCATTCACACTAACGTATATTTGCAGGCCCGCATTACTGCAAACCCGCAAATATACGGGGGCCGTCCGGCGTGTGTTCCGCAGCGCTCGATACACACGCCGCGTGGCCCCATTGAAAATGCCTATACTTGTCCGTGCGCATGGACAGGTATAGGACATGCTTCAAAAGAGCCGCGGCACGACTCCCGGCCCCATAGAGGTGAATGGGGCCGCATCTATTCCAGCAATTTTGCGGATAGATACGGCCCCATTCACACGGTCATGTGAATAGGGCCTTATAGAAATGCCAAATGCCTTTTCCTGCACATGTCTTTGGGCAAGGATAAAATATGTTCTATCTTTTTGCATTGAAAATAAATAGGTACTGTACTCAATAGAGATGAGCGAATCATTCAAAAAATTATTTGCTGAACATTCACAGAACTTTTCCTAAGATTCGTATATTCGGCGAATAGATTTGTTGTATTTGCATACAAAATATACGTTATTATGTGCTATTAGCGAACATTCGCGCACTAATAACGAACGTTCATTTAAAAAATGTACGCAACTTCTTAGAAGACATACGCATGAGCGCACAAATAGCGTACGAATCCTCAGCGTACTATTGTCTACGTGATTATGTAATACGCAGGCACGCACAATGGCACACACCGCCATCCAAACCAGCATAAGAAGGAGGTGATCCAGCAGGTGATACAAGGCCTGCGCCATCGTTTCCACACCATGCAGACCCCGGGCCAGATCCAGTGGAAATGGTCCGATCTGAAATTCAAATGCCCAGAGCGGCTTAATGAGATCAACGCAGAGATACGGCAGGGTGAGTAACAAAATATTTGATAAGTAAAAACATGTAAAAAAAAAAAAGTGTACTGTATTGTATATATACCAGCAGTCACTGCCAATAATGAAAAAAGTATAGAAGGACAACGTGGTTGTCATGTAACTGTTGTATTTTCGCTCCGGCTGCCTCTCACCAGGGGTTAATGTGCTGCGGCCGGATCCGTGGCCCGCCCCCATTACAGTGAATTTGGGCCGGAGCGCGGTAACGGCCCCACACGTGAACCTGCGGCAGCACGGATCCGGAGGGACCCTTCACCCGCCGGGTCCGGGCTTCCGCTACTGTAGAAGTAGCCTTAGCCTTAGCCGCTCTCACCGTCTTCCACCCTAGTGAGAGAGGACTCCACCTGCCCCTCCAACACCACCAGCCCAGCTACCAGAGGTAGAAGGTAGGTAAAAAAAAAAGTGTAATGGGTGGACCTTCTGTCTTCAAAATATGAGCTAAATGTATGTTTTATCTTTGGTAGCTCCAACCGACAGGGAGCAGTTTTCCCCTGGACCATGGGAAGACCACGCCGTATGGGTGTCCAGTAAGTACTACAAAAGGCTCAGTCAGTACAGAATACATGAGAATACAGAATAAGTCGCTCCAGTACATTAAAGTTTAGATTTTTTTTTTGTAGGACAACCACTGTAACTCGATCATACAAACTAAGTACATAACTGTTTCCACCCCTACAGACATCCCCACTGACTTCGAAGTGGAGACTAGATTATGGCGCCTTGGCTCCAGGCTCCACGCTGCCTCCCGGCTCATTCATGGCCTGCAGCTGGAGCTGCAAGAGCTGCAGGACATGATGGCCCGATGTCGGCAAAGGCCGGCGTAATCTTATTTTTTTGTTCCTTTCTTTTGTTTATTATATTATTTATTTGTTACAAAGAAGTTTTTATTTATTACTAAAATATTCTTGAAAAACCTGTGTTTTGAGTGTTTTGTTAAACCTTTAACACCTTCCTGATCCTGACATAGTGTGAAGAAGACAAATTTTTTTTCCAGCGGCAATTTTCCCATATTAATGAACACAGCGGTGTCTGCTGGCCGCAGTATTAGTACATTACACACACTCCTGTTCACTGATTACAATTGACAGACAGAAAAATAAAAAGGCTTGGCTTGTTTGGGCAACAAGCCTGTACATTCTACCTTAACATAAGCAGTGAAAATTATATATGAGCTTTTTATGGCTGCCCCGGCCAGTAGTAGTAGGGGACGGGGTATATCAGCATAGAGTGATAGGTAAAATAAATACAACAAACTGCGATGGTGTATAACAATGTCTGCTGATATAACTTGTACGGGAGGCAGAGGCAGTGTAAATTTTTTTTTATTTTTTTTTTAAATATATATAACACATATGTATATAGATATTTTTTTGGAGGGGGAAACTAAAGGCTGAGGCTCCAAAACAAACTTAACAATACTAAATAGAACTATTAGTAACGTTAACTAACAACAGCTACTCTCCTACTAAGCGTAGAAAACAGAGGCGGAGGTAGACAACAGTGTTTGGTTTTAAAATAGGGTTTTGGAGACTTCGGGTTCGCACAGCCCATGACATGACACAAGACATTTGGCTGTAAAATTATGCCCGGCTGACAGCAACAGTGGGAAGACACTCAGACTATTCTGCCCTGCAAGGCCTGATCTAATCACCACCAGCATCAGCAAGAGGAATATGAAATTCGGATGTAATCCAGCCTTTATTCATTTTTATAATGGTATTTTTTTGAACACTCCCCGGTGACAGATTTGTCCTTTTGGGTGTCACACCCTCCCCCCCCCAGAGGCACTAAAAACCCTCTCTGACATAACACTTGAGGCTGGGCAGGAAAGAAGCTCTAGTGCATAGTGGGACAGTTCCGGTCACTGTTGTAATCTGCCTGTCCAGAAGTCCAGGGGGTCTGAGAAGAGGCTTTGTGAGCCAGACTGCAGGTACACCTGAACCTGCTCATTGAGGCGTGTGATCTGGGCCTGCTCACTTGGCTGAAGCTTTTGGGAGCCTGCAGAGAAAAATTCCTGCATCATATTAATTAGGCTTAACTGGCTGCTGCTGGTTGTGGCAGAAGGTGGATGACTCGGCTGGACTTCCTTCTCAGACAAGCTGGCAGCAGGCTGGGGCTGGCTGAAAGCTGTGGCCAGGTTACTACATAGCTTCTCCTGCAATGATACTAATTTCTCTTCCCTTTCCTGGGGGGAAAAGAATCCCCCATGTTGGATTGATACAACGAGGTCCAGAAGCATCGCCAGCCAGTATTCGTCAGTCTGCCTTATGTTTAGGATACCCCTGTCAGTGCGTAACAATGTGAGCATACAACTCGCCATCCTGCCCAGCGTGCCTGAGAGGCCACTTCTTTCCATCTCAACCTCTCTCTGAGAAACTGCTGTATCCCTGAAAGTCTCATCATCCTCATTTTCCAGCTGTGTCTCCTCCTCTTCCCTCTGGTCATCATCACCCTCATTAAAATCCTCCTCCTCTCCCCCCTCCTCTAACTGAAGCTCCTCATCCTCATCCTCCTCCTGCTCCGCAAGGGAACTTTGGCGTTGGGGTTCCCCTACAGTGACAGCATGGCGGGTAGACAAATGGCCTGGATTTCCTTCCCCCATTGCCCCCTGCTGCATGAGCGTGAGTGTCTTTTCCAGCACAAATAATATTGAAATTATGTTGTTCATACCGCAGCTGTCCCGGCTGACCAATTTTGTGGCTTCTTCTAAGGGCCTTAGAACAGTGCAGGCATCTCGGACCAGTCTCCATGGCTGGAAATCAAAGCCGCACCTGCTCCCTATGGTGGAAGATTCTGGCTGCTGCTGGACAAAATCGTCCACTACTCTACGCTGCTCTAGGAGTCGCTGCAAAATATGAAGAGTGGAATTCCACCGGGTCGGCACATCACCTATTAAGCGGTGTGGCGGAAGACCGTTTTGACGCTGCAGTTCCACCAGATCGTGGCGAGATACATATGAATGCCTGAAATGAGTGCAAAGCTTCCGCGACTTTGCCAGCACAGTGCGTAGGCCAGTGAATGTTTTTAGAAATCTTTGCACCACTAGATTTAGAACATGTGCCATACAGGGAGCTTGTGAAAATTGACCCAGGTTCAGCGCTGCCACTATATTTGTCCCATTGTCACTTTCTACCTTGCCCACTTCCAGCTGCTGTGGAGTCAGCCAGCGCGCTATTTGCTGCTTCATGTAATGCAGCAAGCGCTGGCCTGTGTGGCTGCTACTGCCAAGACAAACTAAGTCTAACACTGCATGGCAGTGTTTCACCTGGCACATGTGATATGAAGGAGCGGGGGTAACTCGCTGCCCTGACGCTCCAGCAGGTGGACTGCCTGTGGAGGTTTAAGCGAATACTTTTTGGGTGGTCTGCTGCAATCCTGGCTGGAAAGCACGTGGAGGTGCCAACAGCAATTGACCCGGTTGCTGGGGGGTTCTTGCCTCGCTGCCACTAAATACATTCAGCCAGTGGGTAGTAAAGTATATGTATTTCCCCTGGCCGTAAGCACTGCTCCAGGTGTCCACCGTGACGTACACCTTGCTGCAGAGAGACAGCTGCAGGGAGCGTCCAATATTGTCAGCCATGTGGGAGTAAAGGGCGGGGATAGCTTAGTTGGAGAAGTAATGCCGGCTAGGGACCTGCCAGCATGGCTGAGCACAAGCCATTAGCTTCCTAAAAGCTGGGCAGTCAACCAGCTGGTACGGCAGAGACTGCACAGCCAGCAACTTTGTCAGGAGACCTTTCAGTTTGCGCACTGTCGGATTACTTGTGGTGTAAAACTGCTTTCTGGTCACGCACTCGGCAATAGACGGCTGCCGAATGAGAGGAGGTTGAGACATGTACGCACTGGGCTACGATGAGGTGGATGTACTAGTTACACCCTGGGATGCGGGCTGAGCTATGGCCCTGGATGCGGCCTGCCTGACAGAAGGGACCCCGGGAGAATTAACCAGCTCTTTAGCATTAATGGGGTGCTCTAAATTGCCAGCATGACGCCACTTCAGATGGTTCCACAGAGCAGTGGTCCCAACATTTGTGGCTTGTCCACGGCTCAATTTCTGTTTACACAAATTACACGTGGCCATACTGCTATCCCCTGGCAGAGTGGTAAAATACTTCCACACACCCGACGTGCGCCCTCCACAGCTGTCCAAGCTTGTAGCCCTTGCATGCTTACACCCTGGTGCCGGCCCCACTATATTTGGGGTCTCGCTAGTTCCCAGGGAAGCACTAGCCCTGGGCCTAACTCCCCTCTGCCCTCTGTTGCTGCCACTACTAGTACCATCTTCCTCCTTTCAGCTCAAATCCTCCTCACCAGCCCGATCCGCTTTCCAGGTCCTCCGGTCTAACACATCAGATTCATCATCAGACTCCTCCACAACACATATTTCGGAATGTAAATTAGGCTGTTTCCCACCAACCTACAATTCCGGGCAGTCCAAATTCTGACTGCTCTCAAAGAAATCCTCAGGAAGGCTGTCCTCTATAACCGCCGGATTATAATGTGGGCTTTGGTGGCTTTTTTTTTAGAAATTGCAGAAGGGACACCACTAGGAGGGAACACTGAAGCCCGAGAGGTGGCAAAAAATGACGGGGTTTGCTGGAGTGGAATGGTGGAGCAGGAGGAATGCTCTGAGTCTGACCCCTGGCTACATATGGATACTGTATCAGCAGATGACAGCAGAACATCCGGCTGAGACCGAGATGAGCGTGCCATCCACTCCACTACCTCATCTACTTTCTCCTCCACTACAATTTTGCGCCTCGGTGGGTTAGCCTGGTGGAACAATGGCCAAGTATTGAGAATACTACTAGTAGATGCTCCGGCTATAGGTCCTTTGGCACTGCTGCCCTGTGCCACCTTCTCCATTTTTTTATAGCTCAAAGTCTGGCTGGAACTGGACCCCTTTTGCTTATCCAATTCCAGACATTTTTCAATTCACTCTGTGGCCCTGCAGCTGGTCTTTGTCCCTGTATCTCCCTGTCTCTCCCTATCTCTCCCTGTCTCTCTCTCCCTGCTTGATTAAATACTAGCCCTGAACTGGCCTTCCAATTGCCCTGCAGTATCCCTGATATGCGTAATATGGATTCCCAGAGCTATTATATCAAATTTTCACAAAACAGGTCTCAGAGTCTCAGAACTCCACACACAGTGCTTCTGCTCATCTCAGCAGTCGCAGCAGAAGTGATGCGTCACTGGCTTACCGAGCCTGAGCCAATCAGAGCAAGCCCTGCCCTGCAAGGTCAGGTGACTGCTTTCTTCCCGGGATTTTGTGCACGATAAACGAATTAACAGTAAAAGTTCGCTAATGAATTGAATTTGTATGCAACAGCGTATACAGTAACTTATATGTAGCAATAGCATATAATTTATAGGACAAACTATGTAGCGAATGCGTACAAATCCGAAGCGAATCACCTATATTCGGATTGGCTTTGCAGCTAAAAATTTCCAAGATTCGATATGAATCAACAAATTGACGAATCGATCCGCTCATCTCTAGTAGTCACCCATTCAGAAAAATTGCGCAACAAATTTCGGATCCATTTCGTGGACGTGTGAATGGACCCTAAAGTCTCATGCACATGACAGTATTTATGGCTGCTGTCCGCATCCATACTTTCTTTCCGTGGCCTCACAGAAAAATAGAGCATGTTCTTTTCTCTAGACTGGAAAAAAAAAGATGGCATGCTCATCGCCAAGATCCGTGTTTTGCACTTCTGCCTCCTTCTTGCCTTTTTTCTCAATTATCACTTATAATAGAGAATATACACACACACACACACAAAGAACATACAGTACATATGCAGGCACACACATACCTACATAAAAACATATACACAATACACATTCACATACTGTAATTAATATTCACTTTAAACACACATTATTGCATACACTTACTTTTTATGCAGCATAGCTGGGTGAACTGGAGGGAGAGTTAGCTGGCAGGATCCAGACTGGATGAAAACATCCTTCCTCACCCTCTCTGTCCCGACCCTGATCTGAGATATCTGTGTGTGTGCTGGTGGAGGGGGGAGTGTATGAGGAGAGCACAGGCAGAAAATCAGCTACTAGCACACGAAACCTTTGCTAAAAGGAGTTGCTGCTGGGCTCCTTTGGTGATGGGGCCCAGGGCAATTGCCCAGTTTGCCCCCCGTGTACTCAGGTCGGAAAAAAGGGGGAGTGGCCATTCAGCCTGGCTGGGCCCCTTCAGTTCACGGGCCCCATAGCAACGGCGTAGTCTGCCTCTATGGGCAGTATGCCAGTGCTGTTTTAATTGCATTTAATTGCATTTTAATAAAAATGTATAGCTACTGAGTTATTCAATAAAATGTATCTGAATAGTGCCACCTGCTATTTGTTCTTTTTCGTATTTCTTTGTTTGGCTCACTGAGATGGCCGCACATGCTCAGTTTTATCCCTCAGTTGCCGTCTGAGTTGTGATAGGGAAAGCATGGACATTCCCCCTTAGCTGCAGCTGAAAAGACATTCCCCTTGAGCTGTCAGCTTCATATAAATCTAGCAGAGCAATGTATGGGGAGATCTCTACGTCCATGTGAGGTAAAGGGCTGGTTCTAGCTTTGTTAGAAAGAGATTCTCATGTACTATATGATGTCTGATTTTCATTTATTTATTTTTTTACATTGATCATGGGATGACCCCTTTAACCCCTTCGCGCCCAGCGCCGTACATGTACGGCGCTGGGGCGATGTGGGCACATGGCGCCCTCTCGCAAGTGCGGCGGGCGTCATGGCCGGCAAGTATCTGCTGTTTCTAACAGCAGAGACTTGCCGCTACTTACCGCCATCGGCGGCGTCTTCCTGGGCGTTTAGATGCCGTGATCACACGTGATCACGGCAGCTAGTTGCGTCTGAACCCGGAAGCATTCGCTTCCGGGTGGTGTACAGACACCCCGTGTGGCCAATCGGGGTGTCTGTATACCATATAAAAACTGTAATCCTCGCTGGTGAGGATTACAGTTTTCAAAGTGCAATTCTTATTCTGGCCACTAGATGGCAGGCCAGGATAAGAAATGAGCAATTATTGGATTTCTGAGTCTAGAAAATCCCTGATTGCTCATAAAGGAAAAAAAAAGCCACAATATATAAGCCCATATTTGAGCTTTCAAATAGTAAAAAAAAATAAAAAAATGTTAAAAAATATATAAAAAATAAAAAAGATATAAAAGTTCAAATCACCCCCCTTTCCGTATAATTAAAAAATAAATACCTAAATAACAATAAATATAGACATCATGGGTATCACCGTGACCGAAAACGCCCGTACTTTTAAAATATAAAAAAAAAATTCCAATACGGCGAATTGTGTGGCGGAAAAAAGCGTCCAAATGGCGATTTGCCGTTTTTTGTCGCTTTTTTTTCTAAAAAAAATTAAATAAAAAGTGATCAAAAAGTCATACACACCCCAGAATGGTATCAATAAAAACTGCAGATCTTCCCGCAAAAAATGAGCCCCCATACAGCTCTGTACACATAAATACCAAAAAGTTATAGGGGTCAAGATTTGACAAGGAAAAAAAAAAAAAAAGGGCAACTTTCTAATTATTTTATCACTATGAAAACGCAGGAAAAACTATACATATTAGGTATTGCCGGATTCGTACTGACCAGTAGAATGAAAGTAATGGATCAGTTTTAATGCACATCGAACGCTGTAAATAAGAAACCCGTAGAACTGTAGCGGAATAGCGTTTTCTTTGCAATTTCACCCGGTTTGGAATTTTTTTCCCGCTTCCCACTACACCATATGCAATATTAAATGGTGGCGTTGGAAAGTACAACTTATCCCGCAAAAAATAAGCCCCTCATACAGCTATGTGAACAGAAAAATAAAAGAGTTATGGCTGTTTGAAGGCAGGGAGCGCAAAACGAAAATGCATGACCGAAAAAACCTCCGGGAGTGAAAAGTTTTTGCATGTTTCAGTATCCCTCACAGAATTCACCTGAGAGTCATAATCCATGTGTAGACACTTCTCTGCTACAGTTCAGGGAACCTAGATTCTTGGAATTGGTGGAGCTGATCATGGTTAAACCCCATGATAGGACTTGTAATCAGTGGTTGTTTCAAAAATCACTCATCAGTACAGTAGTTATAGAAAGTAATTTTTAAATCATAATTTGCTTTCTGAAACAAAAATCCAAAATTAATTATAGCAAATGGGAAAGAGGATTAATACCTTGTCTTAATTAACACTGGCACCTTTAATATAATGAATATTTTTATTATTTGCTCTATTTCAATTAAATCAGCTGGCATGTCAATGAAAAAAATCAAAGATTATAGGTTATGTTGTAGCTTTTAACTGTTTATAATTTGATTATACATTCACTCTTGGGGTTTCTCTTGATTTTTATGATTTACATTCTATTCTACGTATCTCTACTAATTATATTTTCCCTTGCTCATTTTGTGACATGTGAAAATCTCAGTAGGACTTCACTCACACTGTTTTTCAATGTCCCATTAATCTGAATACCCATTAATCTTCCACTTCACCATAAATATCACAATAAACAAACCACTCCAGGACAACGGACTACAACAGCTTCAATATTACTATCTGCATTAATGCCATGGAACCCAATGGTGCTAGATTCTTATGCCATTAATACCCTTAAGCAGTAATGTTTTACATTAAACACTTCATTAGAAAATCTAATGGATTTGTTTCCCTGGGCCTATTTCTTACTGTTCCCTACTGTAACAATACAGACTGCTTATAAAGAATATAATATATATATATATATATATATATAAGAATAAAACTGTTCAAAAGTCAAAAATTAATTAACTGTTCTAGTCTGGAATTAAGATCTCTGATCACGCACACAGCTGGCCGATATCTCCTGTGTAAAACTCCTAAGTGGATATCAGGTTAACATCCTGACATCCCCCATATATGTACAGCGAATGATGCATAGGGGTTAATTATCTTAGGACTGATTATAATGGTAGAACTAGAGATGAGCGAGCATGCTCGTCCGAGCTTGGTGCTCGTTCGAGTATTACGTTACTCGTAAGTGCTCGCTGCTCAGACGAGTATCTCGCCATGCTCGAGGAAATGGCATCTCCCGCATTTTGAATTTTTGGTGCCTATAAACTCAGCCAATCACAAGCCAGGGGACTCTGCGGTACACCCAGCATCACGTGGGGCCCTTACATGTCGATAGCAGGGGTTGGCTGGCCTGATCAGGTGACCCTGGAATATACTAGTGACTGCCCACGGTGCTCGGCTCAGAAGCTGTCTGGATGTCGTTAGGGACAGAGCTGCTGCGTTACAGGGAGAGTGTTAGGGCCTGGATTTAGTTCTCTGTTAGGCAGGAGTGATCTCAAAAGAACCCAACAGCCCTTCTAAGGGCTACAAGACATTTTTTATTGTCTCCTGGCTGGGCTGGCTGGCACTAGTAGTGCAGCTATCGCCATATATAACCCTTTTTTTTATTGTTTTATCTCAGTGATACATATCCATTTCATACAGCTGTGTGGTACCATTCTGTGTGTAACAGTTCAGCTGTCCACTCACCACAAACCACAATCCGTATTTTCTGTCACGTGATCAAATACGGTCTTTTGCTTTCACTGATACAGCTACATTACAAAAATCTCTGTGCGACATTTGTCTGGGTTGCAGTCAAAATAGCCACAGTCAGCAGGGGCTGAGTTTTCTCTCTGATAGTTTCTGCAGTTCACGTAAAAAAAAAAAAATATATATATATATAAAAAAAATATTAAAAAAATAGTTTTTTTGTTGTTTTATCTCAGTGATACAAATCCATTTCATACAGCTGTGTGGAACCATTCTGTGTGTCACAGTTCAGCTGTCCACTCACCACAAACCACACTCCGTATTTTCTGTCCAGGTGACACATTCTGTACGTCACTTAATTAAAAAAGGTCTTTTGCTCTCACTGATACAGCTACATTACAAAAATCTCTGTGCGACATTTGTCTGGGTTGCACTTAAGCAGACCAAGTCTGCCTAATCTAATAGTTTCAGTGTAATTGCTCCATACTGCACGGTACGTAATAACATACGTAATTTAGCTCTAACTTATCCACCTATATACAAACTACAATCCGTATTTTCTGTCCAGGTGACACATTCTGTACGTCACTTAATTAAAAAAGGTCTTTTGCTCTCACTGATACAGCTACATTACAAAAATCTCTGTGCGACATTTGTCTGGGTTGCAATTAAGCAGACCAAGTCTGCCTTATCTAATAGTTTCCGTGTAATTGCTCCATACTGCACGGTACGTAATAACATACGTAATTTAGCTCTAACTTATCCACCTATATTCAAACCACAATCCGTATTTTCTGTCCAGGTGACACATTCTGTACGTCACTTAATTAAAAAAGGTCTTTTGCTCTCACTGATACAGCTACATTACAAAAATCTCTGTGCGACATTTGTCTGGATTGCAATTAGAAAGACCAAGTCTGCCTAATCTAATAGTTTCAGTGTAATTGCTCCATACTGCACGGTACGTAATAACATACGTAATTTTGCTCTAACTTATCCACCTATATTCAAACCACAATCCGTATTTTCTGTCCAGGTGACACATTCTGTACGTCACTTAATTAAAAAAGGTCTTTTGCTCTCACTGATACAGCTACATTACAAAAATCTCTGTGCGACATTTGTCTGGATTGCAATTAAAAAGACCAAGTCTGCCTAATCTAATAGTTTCAGTGTAATTGCTCCATACTGCACGGTACGTAATAACATACGTAATTTTGCTCTAACTTATCCACCTATATATTTTCTTGTTCAGATTGAACAAGTTTGTGGGCTTCAGTACAGCAGGCCCATTTTTTTTTTGTACATATAATACACTTATATTCAAAAAATGTTGAACCCCAGGGCTAAGGGTCGAGGACGAGGGCGTGGGCATTCATTTACTGCAGGGGGCAGAGGCCGTGGTCCTGGGCAGGGTGAGACAGTACCTGCTGATAAGGGAGCAGGGGAACGCTGCAGAGCTACACTCCCTAGCTTCATGTCTCAACTTACAGGGATACGTGGTAGAGGACTGTTGAAACCACAACAGTGCGAACAGGTGATGTCGTGGATTGCGGACAATGCTTCAAGTAATTTGTCCACCAGTCAGTCTTCCACGCAGTCCTCCCACGTTACCCAAGGGAGCACTCCTCTGGCTCCTCCACCTCAACCTCCTTCCCCCTAGTCTGCCCCCTCCCAGGAAAATTTGGAATGCGATCCGGCATACTCTGAGGAACTGTTTTCTGGACCCTTCCCAGAGTCACAAACCACTTCTCAGGTTGCTGCTGACCTCTTTCCCGATGCCCAAGTTTTCCAACTGTCGCAGTCTGTGGGTGATGATGATGACATTGTTGACTTAGTGGAAGAAGTGTGTAAAGAGGTGTCAGACGATGAGGAGACACGGTTGTCAGACAGTGGTGAAGTAGTTGTCAGGGCAGGAAGTCCGAGGGGGGAGCAGACTGAGGAATCGGAGGATGACGAGGTGACTGACCCAAGATGGGTTGATAAGCCGAGTGAAGACAGTGCTTCTGAGGCGGAGGCGAGTGGTGCACCAGAACAGGTTGGAAGAGGCAGTGGTGTGGCCAGAGGGAGAAGCAGGGCCAGAGCTGGTGCATCAGCAGCAACTGTTTCACATAGTGAAGCTCCCGTGGCGAGGCCTAGATGTTCGCAAGTCTGGAGGTTCTTTAAAGAAATTGAGGATGACCGACGGACTGTGGTGTGCAACCTGTGCCACACCAGGATCAGCAGGGGTGCCACCACTACTAGTCTGACCACCACCAGCATGCGCAGACATATGAGTGCTAAACACCCCACTCAATGGAACCAAAGCCATTCACCTACTGCGGGTCACACCACTGCTCCTTCCCTTGTGTCACTCGCTGCCTCTGCTAGTCAACCCCCTGCCCAGGACCCCGGCACGAGCACCTCCCGCCGGAAAACCACACCTTCGCCCCCACGATCCTCCACAGCGTCCACCAATGTGTCCCAGCGCAGCGTTCAGCTGTCTTTACAGCAGACGCTGGAGCGCAAGAGGAAATACAGTTCCAACCACCCACTTGCTAAAGCCCTCAACGTCCACATCTCCAAATTGCTGAGCCTGGAGATGCTGCCCTATAGGCTGGTAGAGACCGAGGTCTTTCGAAATCTCATGGCGGTGGCTGCCCCTCGGTATTCGGTCCCCAGCCGCCACTATTTTTCCCGATGTGCCGTCCCATCCCTACACCAGCCCATGTCACAGAACATCATCCGTGCCCTGATCAATGCTGTTTCTGAAAAGGTCCACCTAACCACATGGATAAGTGCTGCCGGGCATGGACACTATATATCATTGGGTTAACTTGGTGGAGGCTGGGATCGAGTCTGACCCTAGGGCTGCTCATGTACTGCCCACACCGAGGATTGCGGGGCCTACCTCGGTCACGGTCTCTAAGACGTACTATGCCTCCTCCTCTGACCCCTCCTCCACCTCCTCCTCCAAATTACCATCCGTGGGCACGGCGCCTTCAGTCGGTAGCTCTAGGCGCAGCAGCAGTGCCGTAGGTAAGCACCAGCAGGCGGTGCTCAAACTGCTGAGCTTAGGTGACAAAAGGCACACCGCCCAAGAGCTGTTACAGGGCATCACGGCGCAGACCGATCTGTGGCTGGCACCACTGAACCTCAAGCCAGGCATGGTTGTGTGTGACAACGGGCGTAACCTGGTGGCGGCTCTGCAACTCGGCAGACTGACACATGTGCCATGCCTGGCCCACGTGTTCAATCTAATAGTTCAGCAGTTCCTCAAGACATACCCCAATCTGTCTGATTTGCTCACCAAGGTGCGCCGCATCTGTGCGCATTTCCGCAAATCGACCACAGATGCTGCCACTCTCAGGGCAGCGCAGCGCCGCCTACAACTGCCCGCTCCCCGACTGTTGTGCGACGTGCCCACAAGATGGAATTCGACATTAAACATGTTATCCAGAGTTTACTAGCAGCGCAGAGCGATTGTAGACTGCCAGATGTCAACTTCCACCAGAACTGGTAGTCAGGTCACTCAGATTCCTCAAGTCTACAATGAGGAGTGGACGTGGATGTCTGATATCTGCCAGGTGTTGAGCAACTTTGAGGAGTCAACACAGATGGTCAGCGTCGATGCCGCCATTATCAGCCTCACCATCCAGCTGCTTTGCCTGTTGAAAAACTCACTGCTCAGCATCAAGTCGGATGCTTTGCGCTTGTCACAAGAAACGGTGGAGGAAGATACGTCGCTTGATAGCCAGAGCACCCTCCGGTCTGTTTCTCAGCGCATATCGGAGGAGGGGGATGAGGATGAGGAGGATGAGGAGGAAGAGGAGGAGAATGTCGGCGAGACAGAAGAGGGTACCAGTGCTCAGTCCTTCTTAACTCTTGAGCGTGTATGGGCTGAAGAGGAGGACTTGGAGGAGGAGGAGGAGGAAATGGAGAGTCAGGCCAGTGAGGAGAGGGAATTCTTGCATGTTGGGACTCTGGCGCACATGGCAGACTTCACTTTAGGCTGCCTATCCCGTGACCCTCGCGTTAGAAGCATTTTTTCAAACACCGATTACTGGGTGTTCACTCTCCTGGACCCACGGTACAAGCAAAACCTTTCTACTCTCATCCCTGTAGAGGAAAGGAGTATGAGAGTGAATCAATATCAACAGGCCCTGGTGCACAAGCTGAAACAATCCTTCCCATCTGACGCTGCTAGCGGCAGAGGGCATGGTTCTGTGGGCCAAGTAGCGGGGGAGAGGAGGCGAGCAGGCAGCTTGTCCAGCACTGGCAGGGGAACGCTCTCCAAGGCCTTTGCCAGTTTTATGTCACTCCAGCAAGACACTGTCACCTGTCCCCAGTCTATGCAGAGTAGGGGGGAGCTGTACAGAAAGATGGTGAGGGAGTACCTAGCTTACCATACCAATGTCCAGACCAATCACTCTGCTCCATACAACTACTGGGTTTCAAAGCTGGACACGTGGCCTCAACTGGCGCTGTACGCCTTGGAGGTGCTGGCCTGCCCTGCCGCTAGGGTGTTGTCAGAGCAGGTATTCAGTGCAGCTGGTGGTGTCATCACCGATAAGCGTACACGCCTGTCAACTGACAGCGCTGACAGGCTGACGCTTATTAAAATGAACAAAGCCTGGATTTCACCGGAATTCAAATCTCCTCCGGGGGAAAGCAGCTAAAGATTAACATTACTTATGTATCCAATTCCTCTTCTCTACTCCTCCTACTCCTCCTCCTCCCTGTCATCTTTGCCTAACGCTGACCCAAAAAACGCCATTTTTTAGAGGTCCAACTGGCACTCTTTTACCACAATTTTTCCGGAGGTCCACCTACAGGCCCTCTCTCCAAACAATTTTTCCGGAGGTCCACCTACAGGCCTCTCTCTAAACAATTTTTCCGGAGGTCCACCTACAGGCCCTCTCTCCAAACAATTTTTCCGGAGGTCCACCTACAGGCCCTCAAACAATTTTTCTTTGCACCTAGTTGGATGCTTCCCTAACATGTGATGGGCATGTGCCTCGTCTTTCTTGGTCTGGGTGAGCACAATTGCCATCAGGGTAACCGCCAGGCTGTTGCCTGAGAATTTGGGGTAATGGTGGGATTAGGCAGCCTCAGAGGCATCCATGCATGCTGCCCCTGCTGCTCCCCACCTTTTCTACTGTGTTTATATGCTTTGGTAATACACAGAGCCAGTCTCCCGTGTATAACTCTGAACAGGAATGAGGCCTGCGTCCTCGTCTCCCTAGCAACTCACGGGAGGGGAGGACCCGGCAACGCACGCCTCACAAGACCGCCCTCTCTCCAAACAATTTTTGCGGAGGTCCACCTACAGGCCCTCTCTCTAAACAATTTTTCCGGAGGTCCACCTACAGGCCCTCTCTCCAAACAATTTTTCCGGAGGTCCTCCTACAGGCCCTCTCTCCAAACAATTTTTCCGGAGGTCCACCTACAGGCCCTCTCTCTAAACAATTTTTCTTTGCTCCTAGTTGGGTGCTTCCCTAACATGTGATGGGCATGTGCCTCGCCTTTCTTGGTCTGGGTGAGCACAATTGCCATGAGGGTAACCACCAGGCTGTTGCCTGATAATTTGGGGTAATGGTGGGATTAGGCAGCCTCAGAGGCATCCATGCATGCTTCACCTGCTGCTCCCCACCTTTTCTACTGTGTTTATATGCTTTTGTAATACACAGAGCCAGTCTCCCGTGTCTAGCTCTGAACAGGAATGAGGCCTGCGTCCTCGTCTCCCTAGCAACCCAGGGGAGGACCCGGCAACGCACGCCTCACAAGATCGCCCTCTCTCCAAACAATTTTTCCGGAGGTCCACCTACAGGTCCTCTCTCTAAACAATTTTTCCGGAGGTCCACCTACAGGCCCTCTCTCCAAACAATTTTTCTTTGCACCTAGTTGGGTGCTTCCCTAACATGTGATGGGCATGTGCCTCGCCTTTCTTGGTCTGGGTGAGCACAATTGCCATGAGGGTAACCACCAGGCTGTTGCCTGAGAATTTGGGGTAATGGTGGGATTAGGCAGCCTCAGAGGCATCCATGCATGCTGCTCCTGCTGTTTCCTGTCCATTTCCGTGGTGTTTCCATCATTTTCTGATGTTTCCAGGTTTTCACCCAGCCTTCCGTAAGCAGAGCCTTGGTCCCCTGCAAAAAATGCTCGAGTCTCCCATTGACTTCATTGGGGTTCGTTACTCGAAACGAGCATCGGGAAAAGTTTGTCTCGAATAACGAGCATTTTAGTGCTCGCTCATCTCTAGGTAGAACCTATTTTGGTGTGTACTTGGATCTCCATAAGTCATCCGAATAGACACAATTTTTTTTCTGGACTCATTCAGTTAAATGATTTGGTCCAGATTAGACTGGAACACTGAAAAGAATAGTGCATGCTAATGTGAAGGTAGACCGGCTGAAATACTGAATTTTCCCTTCACAGTATTATGTCATTTGTATATACATGTATTCAATGCTATTTACCCTTACAAATATATATCAGCTTTGCAAATACTTATGCAGCTGTGCAGCGTGTCTAAGATGGAGCTTACAACCTGCTACATCCTGGTACAGATTCGCCCCCCCTATCCAGGACCCTGCGGTGGATTAATCATGATGTGTGACTAGAAGAACCAAAGAATATGTGCTTAATGCTTATCAGCTTGCTGGGGAAACGATGCTCCCCACCTTTTCTACTGTGTGTATATGCTTTTGTAATACACGGAGTCAGCCCAGATTACTTCAGCGCCTTGAACGTACAGGGAGACTCCAAACTGACCTCTGTGTCCGTCTTGAGTTTTTTACTGTGTGCACAAACGTTCTTTTAATTTGGACAACTTACCTGACCTTCTTGAGGACCCCTTGTGTCCCCTTCAACGTTAAAAGTGGTAATTGTATTACTTTAATTGGACCATATGCCATTTAGGTACAGAAATGTCTGCCATCTAAATTAGACTCTAACTCAATGTGAATAATGCGTCATGGTGAGCTGGCGATGCGCCTCATCCTGAGAATTTGGGGTAATGGTGGGATTAGGCAGCCTCAGAGGCATCCATGCATGCTGCCCCTGCTGCTCCCCACCTTTTCTACTGTGTTTATATGCTTTTGTAATACACAGAGCCAGTCTCCCGTGTCTAGCTCTGAACAGGAATGAGGCCTGCGTCCTCGTCTCCCTAGCAACCCAGGGGAGGGGAGGACCCGGCAACGCACGCCTCACAAGAGTGCCCAGCTTCCTCCATCCCCTGGACAACAAGCAGCAGGGGAGCTGAGCACCGACGTCTATGAGTCAGTGCTCAGGTATATTGAAGTTTCTGATTTGGGTCACGTTATGCTGGCCACGTCACGTGACCCATCTGCTGAGCCTATTTAAACAGGCAGCCTGCTGGCCACAGTTTGCCTGTGATTGATCTTATTTCCAAGAACCTGCTATGCTGAACTGCTGTGACTTTGTGCTTTGACTTTTGGCTCGTGAATTTGACTCTGTCCTCGTCTCATCCTTTGAACTTCGTTACCTCTTGGTTTTGACCTCGGCTTGTGTATTTGACTCTGCTTTTTTTGATCATCTGGTGTGCGACGTGACTTCCCTGTTTGACCTCTGCTCGGCGACCTTCGTATTTTGTGTGAGTTCTGTCTTTGTTTATTGTTTTCTCCCATTGTTTCCCCTCCCTGTACGCCCCTGCACGTACCTATGTTAGGGAACGTCGACTAGTTGTGCGCCGTTGCCTAGGACGGGCCGTGCAGGTAGGCAGGGTCAGAGGTGGGGTGGAATTCAGGACTGCACATACCCCTGAATATGTGACAAATGTCGTTGATTGCAGGGGAATATATGGAGCAGGAATTGATCTGTAGTACTGATACCTGCAGTAGCCAGGATCAGAGGC
Organism: Rhinella marina; assembly: GCA_900303285.1. Taxonomy (NCBI): domain Eukaryota; kingdom Metazoa; phylum Chordata; class Amphibia; order Anura; family Bufonidae; genus Rhinella; species Rhinella marina. The sequence goes on from ONZH01023246.1 coordinate 25,272, forward strand.
AACTCTGATCCTGGTTATTTGATACCTTAGATTCTGTGGTCACTAGTGACTGTGTAACCTAAGGAGTTAGATGGAGGAAGGGAACTCACTCTTTGCCCAGATTTACCTCTACAATTCAATTGCAGGATTTTGTGCAGTTGTTATAGCAGTCAGGGGTCTATGGAAGGCCCACAGGCCTTCCATCTTGCTGCTTCTTTTATAACCATAATACCATATCCATAAAATCATAATGCTCTGCGATACGTATTGTACAAAAAGTTGCATGTACTCAAAAATCTCATGCAAAACACAATTCCTGGTATATGTTATTTTTTGCCTTCGTGGCAGGTTATAGGGAAGACTATTAGATGTTTATATGTTATGTTTAGAGAACACAAGAAGTCTATTGAAACAGGGATAAGTTCACCAAGATTGAATAGAAGGGGTAGGCGCATTAAAATATGGAGGAGATAGGCATTGTGTATTACTTCAAAAAGAAACGTCCTGGATAATAATGACAAATGTAATGGGTTCTTTAGGTCTCAATGATAAGAACAATCTAGCTGTATTCATTTGAATATGTTTATGCATCATTGTTTTTATTTGTTATATGTTGTTGCCATAATATTGATGCCGGGCGCCATCATGTGGGAGGCTAGACGAAGCGCGGTCAGCATGAAACGGCTGTTGCCTCATACTGTGTGAGTGCCCGAATTGGCGACTAAGATGTTTTAAAGATCGAATAAAAGAACAGCAAAGTTATTCAGTGAGTGCTGCAAGTTTACTATCTTATTTCACAAGTGTGAACAATCCTATATGCTGAGCAGCACCGGGGTCAAACGACGGAGGTATGCCAACTCCACTTTACCCTAAATGTATGTGGCAGTGCCAACCCAAAGCCAACCCAAAACATTTCAAGTCAGTTTTGTGGTATTTCTTTGTGTGTAGCGGGCACAATGACTGGGATCCCCTCAGATGCTGCTTTCACGGAGTGAGGCTAAATCTGAGGCTACATTTAGGCTTTTTAGGGGTAAATAGGGTAAAAAAAAAAAAAAAAACAACCATTTGCTTGCGTAGAGGCTGTTGCTGTCAACTTGATTGGAGACGTCACGCTGGTGATGTCATATGTCACCCCATGCAAGATTTTACAGGGTATCTTCAATCAAGATGGCCCAGCAGCAACTTCTTTGCGCACAAATGGATGAGTTTTTGGATGAGTTTACAGCAAATTAAATTTTTCCTGAAATTCAGATTAAGGTCAATTTGTTTGACTTTGATTCACTCAACACTAATGACAACTGTATTGTTGACATGCAAGGAGTGAATGGAATGGACTGAGCTTTTTTTTATATGTGGTGGGTGCTGGCTGTGAAATACAGGTGACGACTGACCACAATGACTGTGGCTGAAGATAACGCTGATCCTAGTTACTTAACCCCTCAGCTGCCATGACCAATTGCTACCTGGGCATCTAGTTAGCTAAATGAACTTGAGCTCTCTCTGTCCTTTGATTGGACCCCTTGTGGTGAAATCAGGGGGATCAATCCAATCTGTACTTATGGCAGTCTGAAGCCTAAAGGCTCCCAGGCCTGCAATAGCAAACTACCTGTTAGGGCTCTTTCACGTCACCGTCATATTATAACGATGTTATAATGGAAAGCCAGAACGGAATCCATGAATGTGATGTGAAAGAGCCCTTAAGATCTGACTGCAGAAGGGCTTAACAGAAATTCAGAAAAAATCCCATAGACAGCAATTATTAGAGATGAGCGAGCATGCTCGTCCGAACTTGGTGCTCGTTCGAGCATTAAGGTACTCGTAAGTGCTCGATGCTCGGACGAGCATCTCGCCATGCTCGAGGAAATGGCATCTCCCGCATTTTGAATTTTTGGCGCCTATAAACTCAGCCAATCACAAGCCAGGAGACTCTGCGGTACACCCAGCATCACGTGGGGCCCTTACATGTCGATAGCAGGGGTTGGCTGGCCAGATCAGGTGACCCTGGAATATACTAGTGACTGTCCGCGGTGCTCGGCTCAGTCGCTGCCTGGATGTCGTTAGGGACAGATCTGCTGCGTTTCAGGGAGAGTGTTAGGGCCTGGATTTAGTTCTCTGTTAGGCAGGAGTGATCTCAAAAGAACCCAACAGCCCTTCTTAGGGCTACAAGACTTTTTTTTTGTCTACTGGCTGGGCTGGCTGGCACTAGTAGTGCAGCTATCGCCATATATAACAATTTTTTTTTATTGTTTTATCTCAGTGATACAAATCCATTTCATACAGCTGTGTGGAAACATTCTGTGAGTCACAGTTCAGCTGTCCAGTCACCACAAACCACAATCCGTATTTTCTGTCCAGGTGACCTATACTGTACGTCACGTAATTTAAAAAAGTCTTTTGCTCTCACTGATACAGCTACATTACAAAAATCTGAGTGCGACATTTTTCTTGGTTGCAGTCAAAATAGCCACAGTCAGCAGGGCCTGAGTTTGCTCTCTGATATATTCTGCACGTCACGTTAAAAAAACAAAACAAAAAAAAAAAAAAAAGGTTTTTTGTTGTTTTATCTCAGTGATACAAATCCATTTCATACAGCTGTGTGGAACCTTTCTGTGTGTCACAGTTCATCTGTCCATTCACCACAAACCACAATCCGTATTTTCTGTCCAGGTGACCTATACTGTACGTCACGTAATTAAAAAAGGTCTTTTGCTCTCACTGATACAGCTACATTACAAAAACCTCTGTGCGACATTTGTCTGGGTTGCACTTAAGCAGACCAAGTCTGCCTAATCTAATAGTTTCAGTGTAATTGTTCCATACTGCACGGTATGTAATAACATATGTAATTTTGCTTTAACTTATCCACCTATATATTAACTTGTTCAGATTGAACAAGTTTGTGGGCTTCAGTACAGTAGGCCCATTTTTTTTTTTTAATATAATACACTTATATACAGAAAATGTTGAACCCCAGGGCTAAGGGTCGAGGACGAGGGTGTGGGCGTGGGCATTCAATTACTGCAGGGGGCAGAGGCCGTGGTCCTGGGCAGGGTGAGACAGTACCTGCTGATGAGGGAGCAGGGGAACGCCGCAGAGCTACACTCCCTAGCTTCATGTCTCAACTTACAGGGACACGTGGTAGAGGAAAGTTGAAACCACAACCGTGCGAAAAGGTGATGTTGTGGATTGCGGACAATGCTTCAAGTAATTTGTCCACCAGTCTTCCACGCAGTCCACCCACGTTACCCAAGGGAACACTCCTCTAACTCCTCCACCTCAACCTCCTTCCCCCCAGTCTGCCCCCTCCCAGGAAAATTTGGAATGCGATCCGGCATACTCTGAGGAACTGTTTTCTGGACCCTTCCCAGAGTCACAAACCACTTCTCAGGTTGCTGCTGACCTCTTTCCCGATGCCCAAGTTTTCCAACTGTCGCAGTCTGTGGGTGATGATGATGACATTGTTGACTTAGTGGAAGAAGTGTGTAAAGAGGTGTCGGACGATGAGGAGACACGGTTGTCAGACAGTGGAGAAGTAGTTTTCAGGGCAGGAAGTCCGAGGGACTTGTTGAGCCTGGAGATGCTGCCCTATAGGCTGGTAGAGACCGAGGCCTTTCGCAACCTCATGGCGGTGGTTGCCCCTCGGTATTTGGTCCCCAGCCGCCACTATTTTTCCCGAAGTGCCGTCCCAGCCGTACACCAGCACGTGTCAGAGAACGTCATCCGTGCCCTGACCAACGCTGTTTCTAAGAAGGTCCACCTAACCACGGACACGTGGACAAGTGCTGCCGGGCAGGGACACTATATATCACTGACGGCACATTGGATTAACTTGGTGGAGGCTGGGACCGAGTCTGACCCTGGGGCCGCTCATGTACTGCCCACACCGAGGATTGCGGGGCCTACCTCGGTCACGGTCTCTCAGACGTACTATGCCTCCTCCTCCGACCCCTCCTCCTCCTCCACCTCTTCCTCCAAATTACCATCCATGGGCACGGCGCCTTCAGTTGGTAGCTGTAGGCGTAGCAGCAGTGCCGTGGGTAAGCGCCAGCAGGCGGTGCTCAAACTGCTGAGCTTAGGTGACAAAAGGCACACCGCCCAAGAGCTGTTACAGGACATCATGGCGCAGACCGATCTGTGGCTGGCACTGCAAAACCTCAAGCCAGGCATGGTTGTGTGTGACAACGGGCGTAACCTGGTGGCGGCTCTGCAACTCGGCAGACTGACACATGTGCCATGCCTGGCCCACGTGTTCAATCTAATAGTTCAGCAGTTCCTCAAGACATACCCCAATCTGTCTGATTTGCTCACCAAGGTGCGCCGCATCTGTGCACATTTCCGCAAGTCGACCACAGATGCTGCCACTCTCAGGGCAGCGCAGCGCCGCCTACAACTGCCCGCTCACCGACTGTTGTGTGACGTGCCCACAAGATGGAATTCGACATTAAACATGTTATGCAGAGTTTACCAGCAGCGCAGAGCGATTGTAGACTGCCAGATGTCAATTTCCACTAGAACTGGTAGTCAGGTCACTCAGATTCCTCAAGTCTACAATGAGGAGTGGACGTAGATGTCTGATATCTGCCAGGTGTTGAGCAACTTTGAGGAGTCAACACAGATGGTCAGCGGCGATGCCGCCATTATCAGCCTCACCATCCCGCTGCTTTGCCTGTTGAAAAACTCACTGCTCAGCATGAAGTCGGAAGCTTTGCGCTTGTCTCAAGAGAGGGTGGAGAAAGATACGTCACTTGATAGCCAGAGCACCCTCCAGTCTGTTTCTCAGCGCATATCGGAGGAGGGGGATGAGGATGAGGATGAAGAGGAGGAGAATGTCGGCGAGACAGAAGAGGGTACCAATGCTCAGTCCTTCTTAACTTTTGAGCGTGTATGGGCTGAAGAGGAGGAGGAGGAAATGGAGTCAGGCCAGTGAGGAGAGGGAATTCTTGCATGTTGGGACTCTGGCGCACATGGCAGACTTCATGTTACGCTGCCTATCCCGTGACCCTCGCGTTAGAAGCATTTTTTCAAACATCGATTACTGGGTGTTCACTCTACTGGACCCACGGTACAAGCAGAACCTTTCCACTCTCATCCCTGTAGAGGAAAGGAGTATGAGAGTGAATCAATATCAACAGGCCCTGGTGCACAAGCTGAAACAATCCTTCCCATCTGACGCCGCTAGCGGCAGAGGGCGTGGTTCTGTGGGCAAAGTAGCGGGGGAGAGGAGGCAAGCAGGCAGCTTGTCCAGCACTGGCAACGGAACGCTCTCCAAGGCCTTTGCCAGTTTTATGTCACCCCAGCAAGACACTGTCACCTGTCCCCAGTCTCGGCAGAGTAGGGGTGAGCTTTACAGAAAGATGGTGAGGGAGTACCTAGCTGATCATACCAACGTCCGGACCGATCACTCTGCTCCATACAACTACTGGGTTTCAAAGCTGGACACGTGGCCTGAACTGGCGCTGTACGTCTTGGAGGTGCTGGCCTGCCCTGCCGCTAGCGTGTTGTGAGAGCGGGTATTCAGTGCAGCTGGTGGTGTCATCAACGATAAGCGTACACGCCTGTCAACTGACAGCGCTGACAGGCTGACGCTTATTAAAATGAACAAAGCCTGGATTTCACCGGAATTCAAATCTCCTCCGGGGGAAAGCAGCTAAAGATTAACATTACTTATGTATCCGATTCCTTTTCTCTACTCCTCCTACTCCTCCTTGTCGTCTTTGCCTAACGCTGACCCAAAAAAACGCCATTTTTTACAGGTCCACCTGGCACTCTTTTACCACAATTTTTCCGGAGGTCCACCTACAGGCCCTCTCTCTAAACAATTTTTCCGGAGGTCCACCTACAGGCCCTCTCTCCAAACAATTTTTCCGGAGGTCCACCTACAGGCCCTCTCTCTAAACAATTTTTCCGGAGGTCCACCTACAGGCCCTCTCTCTGAACAATTTTTCCGGAGGTCCACCTACAGGCCCTCTCTCTAAACAATTTTTCCGGAGGTCCACCTACAGGCCCTCTCTCTGAACAATTTTTTTGGAGGTCCACCTACAGGCCCTCTCTCCAAACAATTTTTCTGCAGTGTCAACTACAGACAGTGTAAAACAATGTTTCAGGAGCGTCAAACAGACAGTCCAAAAGAATTTTTCAGGAGGCGCAAGTACCGACATTTGAAAAAAAAAATTTAGCTGAGGTCGACTTTATGTACTCCGAAAAGAAAAAAATTTTTGGAGGCTCAACAAAATCCATTTCACTGCATTCTCAGTCGGACAAAGTCATTGGTGGTGTAACCGCCATGCTTTGTCAGGCTAAATTTTTGGGTGCTTCACCAGCTACCGCATACTAACTCTGTTGTCACCGCCGCCATACAGGGCCACGAAAAATGTTTATGTGGTTCGCCTGCTCCCGTAGTGTCACTCGCTCACTCTGTTGTCACCGCCATGCTGCGTCAGGCTAAATTTTTGGGTGGCTCACCTGCTACCTCATCTTACTTGGTCACTTGTTGGTGTCACCGCCATGCTGTGTCAGGCTTATGTCTGCATCGTGTGGCTGGGGATAGGAGAGCAGTGCCAGCATGGGCATGGGTGATGGACCTTCGTTGTACCTAGTTGGGTGCTTCCCTATCATGTGATGGGCATGTGCCTCGCCTTTCTTTGTCTGGGTGAGCACAATTGCCATGAGGGTAACCACCAGGCTGTTGCAGGAGAATTGGGGGTAATGGTGGGATTAGGAAGCCTCAGAGGCATCCATGCATGCTGCCCCTGCTGTTTCCTGTCCATTTCCATGGTGTTTCCATTATTTTCTGAGGTTTCCAGGTTTTCACCCAGCCTTCCCTAGGCAGAGCCTTGGTCCCCTGCAAAAATGCTCGAGTCTCCCATTGACTTCAATGGGGTTCGTTACTCGAAACGAGCACCCGAGCATCGGGAAAAGTTTGTCTCGAATAACGAGCACCTGAGAATTTTAGTGCTCGCTCATCTCTAGCAATTATATAATATTGCAGTTTATAGCATACATGAACAGAGGACTGCATGGGTCCCTTAAATGATATAAAATAGTTTTTTTTAAATAAACATTAAAAATTCAAATCACACCCTTTCCCAATCTTACAAATAAAAATAAACAATTACAATGTTTGAACTATAAAAATATATTTATCATGTAAAGTGACGGGGGAGTTGCAGAGAGCGATGAGGAGAAGGCAAAGCTACTAAATATTTTTTTCTCCACTGTATTCACTGAGGAAAATAAACTGTTAGATGAAATGCAGAATATAAAAGTAAATTACCAATTAAAAGTGCCCTGTCTGACCCAGGAAGAAGTGGAGCTGCGTCTTAAAAAGATTAAAATAGACAAATTGCCAGGACCGGATAGCATACACCCCGTATCCTAAGAGAATTAAGTAATGTCGTAGCCAGACCCTTATTTCTGATATTCAAGGACTCTATACTGACAGGGAGTGTTCCACACAATTGGCACATAGCAAATGTGGTGCCAATATTCAAAAAGGGTCCAAAAACCCGGGAACTATAGGCTGGTAAGTTTAACATCTGTTGTGGGTAAACTGTTTGAAGGTTGACTAAGAGATGCTATCTTGGAGTACCTCAATAAAAATAAGCAAATAACTCCACATCAGCATGGCTTAATGAGGGATCGGTCATGTCAAACTAATTTAATCATTTTCAATGAGGAGGTAAGTTCTAGACTGGACAGCGGCGAATCAATGTATGTCGTATATCTGGACTTCTCCAAAGCATTTGACACTGTACCACATAAAAGGTTAGTATATAAAATGAGAATGCTTGGCCTGGGAGAAAATGTTTGTATGTGGGTAAGTAACTGGCTCAGTGATAGAAAACAGAGGGCGGTTATTAACGTGACATACGCAGATTGGGTCAGTGTCACTAGTGGGGTACCACAGGGGTCAGTATTGGGCCCTATTCTCTTCAATATATTTATTAATGATCTTGTAGAAGGCTTGCAAAGTAAAATATCAATTTTTGCAGATGACACTAAACTGTGTAAAGTAATTAACACGGAAGAGGACAGTTCACTGCTACAGATGGTTCTGGATAGAGTGGAGGCTTGGGCAGAGAAGTGGCAGATGAGGTTTAACACTGACAAATGTAAGGTTATGCACATGGGAAGGAATAATGCAAGTCACCAGTACATACTAAATGGTAAAATACTGGGTAACACTGACATGGAAACCAGTGTCAGACAGCTGCTGCCAAGGCCAATAAGATAATGGGTTGCATCAAAAAAAGACATAGATGCCCGTATTGAGAACATAGTCCTGCCACTTTACAAATCACCAGTCAGACCACACATGGAGTACTGTGCACAGTTTTGGGCTCCTGTGAACAAGGCAGACATAGCAGAGCTGGAGAGTGTTCAGAGGAGGTCAACTAAAGTAATAACTGGAATGGGTGGACTACAGTACACAGAAAGATTATCAAAATTAGGGTTATTTACTTTAGAAAAAAGACGACTGAGGGGAGATCTAATAACTATGTATATATATATATATATATATATATATATATATATATATATATCAGGGGTCAGTACAGAGATTTTTACGGCAAGAGCAGTGAGACTATGGAACTCTCTACCTGAGGAGGTGGTGATGGTAAGTTCACTAAAAGAGTTTAGGAGGGGCCTGGATGTATTTCTGGAGTGTTTTTTATTACATTATATTACATGGAGTTTGCTGTAGGGAAGAAACCAGGCTGCTATCTCCTAGAGTAGTCAAGGTGTAGTTGGCAGCTAACTGACAGAGGGCAGAGACACCGGTAAGAAGCTCCAAGGCCTAGGTGACACTCAAACTCAGGAAACAGGCC
>ONZH01023247.1:0-26724 GCA_900303285.1 Rhinella marina
CAACTAAAAGCAGCTGTGGGAAAGTTGTGGGTACAATATTGTGTCATCGAAATTTGTTCTATGTACCTGTGTCACAGGAAAATACGTTACATTTTGTTAACTTACATTACACAAAGCTTATAGAGGAGAATATCTTGTTAATAATGCATTTGTAAAATGACATCTATGAAGCATGAAAACGCCCTCCATGTGCTTCCATTTGAAATTAAAGTCATATGGAGGTACAGTAGGGACACTGTACTTCTATGGGTGATGTACGTATTACAGCTTGGTACAAGTTAAGGGTTGTGCAGAGGTTTTAAAGGGAACCGTCAGCTGTCTGACGGGAGAATAGTGATAGACATGTTGATTTCAGTGGTCTGCCACCTATGCATTAATATGCAGTAAAGATGTAAACACAGTCAGGGAAGAATCTAAAGTCAGTGAGTCTAATGTATTAATGATATGGGGCTCCCCTATCCCTTCAGCTGCTGCTAGACAGTTTCCTCCATATACACAGTAATAGGAATAAAGATGTCAATCAGTGGTTTAAGGGCATGCATATTATGAATGCATCAAACTCCTTGCTAGTATCAAAAAAAAAAAAAAAAAAAAAAAATATATATATATATATATATATATATATATATATATATATATATATATATATATATATATATATATATACACTGTTGTATAGATGCAGTACCCCAGACCTGAGGGTATCTGCAATCATTATGTTATGTTTTGCTATCTTAATGTAATGTATATCAACATGAAAAGGTATGATTGGAAGGGAAAGGGTTAACCACCCTGTTCCTCCACTCTTGTTAGGAGTGGGTAGGTCCTGCTTCCTACCAGGTGGGGAGTACTAGTTTAGATAGTGTGGAGAAAGGAAGCATGTTCAATTGCTCCTACTCCAAGGGTCTTAGGGACCTGCACCTCCTGTGAGATAACCACTCCAGAGAGACTGCAAGAAAATCCAAGATACAGCTTTCCTAGAAGCAACAACATTGATAATCAGCAGAGTGACCAGAAAGCCACAGCGTTACAGACTTTGCTGCAGGTAAGGGACTGTGGTTCAGACACCCATCACCTAGATAACATCCAGGCCAGACCAACTCAAAGCCAGAATTACACAGTTGACACCTATATCCACAAATACCAGTATACAGCTGTAAGCGGTTGTCAGCAAGATAACAACTTCTCATCAGGACACCCTAACCATATAGAACAGATAGATAACATTACAGTACTTGTAGTTCAGATGGACATAGGGATGGACATAACATATGCAAAATCTGTGCAATTTCACAGGGATCCAGTGGGTAAGAGGCTCCACTGCCCATCATGAGCAGCTTTCCACTGCCTAGTTGATTGCATGTAAAGGACTAAGCTAACATATTATGAAGCTCACAACTGATAACTTACTGATATATTGTTAGGGAGACATAAGTGGGTGCTCATGAGGAGTTCTTCCAGAGCAATAGGCCTATACATTAGTAAGGGGCCCATACACATTCTTGCACAGTGAATCTCTGCTGTTTCTGTCAACCCTGGGGTGGATAATTGTGCATTACATTTAGTACAGATACTCTATATCACAGATTTAGTACAGACACTCCATTGCAGATTCTGGTAAAAAAGATAAAATGTCCAGTACAATGCCAGAACTCATGCTGGAAACAGAGTACTGGTATCTGAACGCAGATGTGCACGTAGACTATGACCGAGAAAAGTGGCTGATCAATATGAAGTATATTGTAACAGGTTCTTCATCATGTAGTTTCACCCTAGATGAGTAGTCCTTTCCTGGGCAAAATATATGCATCACTATCCCTGGACGTTTTTTTTTTTTTTTTTTAATTCCATGCCTGTGCCATGGGAGTATAACTTTGAAAAAAGAATTTGACAACAATACAATGACACTCTCCAGCTAAAAGATTTTTTTTTACATCTACTGAAATGTTTTTAGGTCACACAGTAGTAGAGGCCTCTCTTTTTGAATATTTATGTGGTCTTGTTAACACAGATGTAAGCTGTTCCCAAGACATTTTTCATCATAAAATGCAAATTTTTAATAATATGTTAAGTCATTAACTAAATTGAACTGATGTTTTAAATTAAATTTGCATTTCACAAAGAGCATTGCAGTTCTAATATGTGCTCTCCTCCCTGTTGTTTCTCAATGACTGGAACCAGTTCTTAAATGTGATTCAACACTCAAGCAATTTACATCCATTTAGTAAGATATTTAGTGATGTTCACAGGAGACGGGTTTTATACTTTACTTTTACTTTATAAGGGATTGCCCGCTGTTCTGTCACAAAGATCCAAAGCACATTATTACTAGAGGCCTTCCCACAGAGGTCATGGAGTTGGATTGTAGACAAGTCTGGTTACTGCCAGCTCCTGCACAGGCCTGTGAAGTCTCAATAGTAGAGGTGAATATGATGTATAAAAACAAAATATGACTTATATACCGTACTAAACATGGCATCTTTAATTGAGGTTTAATAAACTACACAAAATTCTTTCACACAAATTCATAAAGTTTAGACATCTTTTTTTTCTGAAATTCTGAATTTTAATGCTAGCTTGATGATAGACTTGCTGTACAATCAAAGCTAGAAAGATGAATCATAAATTGGTGACGAGGATGCAGAATGGATCAAATGCCAAGACGCTGATCAGTTGGTCGCTGTTTGTCTGTATCCAGTGTCTACAGAACTTCATTATACAGTATGGCAGAAGTAAAGCTGACATTATATTTATACAGGCCTGGTCAACTGTTTCTTAGGCTGGGGCCAGCTTCAAAAGGTAACAGCAATGATGCACCCCTAAGGGTACGCCCACACTTACCAGACATTGCAGCAAAATAGTACATAACAGTTTTTTCCACTTCAAAAACTGCATCAAATACCACATGTACTACGTGTGGTTTTTGCCACGGAAAATCTAGCAGGCCTCTCCTTCTCTATTGTACAGGGTGAAATTTGCTGGGGAGAACCTCAGTATAAATTGACATGCTGCAGATTTGAAATGTGCACTGCAGTTAGATTTACACTGTAGTTTTTGTATACAGCATGTGGATGAGATATTTTATAATCTCATCCACTTTTTTGGTACTGTACAACTCCACAGATTTGCTGCATGAAAATCTGTGACGGCAAACCAGTAGCCAGTGGCGTACTGCCAATATAGGCAGACCACGCAGCTGCTATGGGGCCCATGGCACAGGGGGGCCCGGAGACCATGGAAGGCCCCGCCCCTACATATATTCAGTCAATTTATTAATAATTAATCAGTTAATATGGCGCTTGAGGTGGCCTACGACCGGCACACTTGTGTTCCGTTATGCTCAGCACGCCCAACCCTGACCCCCTCCTCCTCTGCAGATCTGCTCACCCCTGCAGTCCGGGGTTTGATAGTAATTCTTAGTGGGCTAAAGGACCTTTCTGACCTCATCCGCCCACGTGACCAGGGGGAGCGGGGCTAGAGGAGCAGAGAGCTGTGTTGCTGTACAGAGAGGAGGGAGCCATTCTGGAGTTTGGTGAGGCTTCGCTGTGTGTGTCTTTCCATGTGTACATCCCTGTCCCTGTGTGTCTGTCTGTCCCTATGTGTCTGTCCCTCTGTGTCCCTGTGTTTGTCCCTGTCCCTGGGTGTGTCCCTAACCGTGTGTGTGTGTGTGTGCCTGTCCCTCTCACTGTGTGTCCCTATCCCTGTGTGTGTTGCTGTCCATGTGTGTCCATGTCCCTGTGTGTGTGTCCCTGTCCCTGTGTGTCTCTGTCCCTGTGTGTGTGTATCTGTCCCTGTGTGCCGCTGTCCCTGTGTGCTGCTGTCCCTGTGTGTGTCCCTGTGTGTACCGCTGTCCCTGTGTGTGTGTCGCTGTCCCTGTGTGTGTGTCTCTGTCCCTGTGTGTGTGTCGCTGTCTTTGTCTGTCACTGTCCTTGTGTGTCGCTGTCCCTGTGTTGGTGTCACTGTCTTTGTGTGTCGCTGTCCCTGTGTGTGTGTCTGTCCCCCTGTGTGTGTCTGTCTGTCCCTGTGTGTGTCACCATCACCATGCCCACAGTGTTCCTACAGTACAGACCAAAAGTTTGGACACACCTTCTCATTCAAAGAGTTTTCTGTATTTTCATGACTATGAAAATTGTAGATTCACACTGAAGGCATCAAAACTATGAATTAACATGTGAAATTATATACTTAACAAAAAAAGTGTGAAACAACTGTAAATATGTCTTATATTCTAGGTTCTTCAAAGTAGCCACATTTTGCTTTGATTACTGCTTTGGTTTTCACTTCACAGGTCTGCCCTGTCAGGTTTAATAAGTGGGATTTCTTGCTTTATAAATGGGGTTGGGACCATGAGTTGTGTTGGGCAGAAGTCAGGTGGATACACAGCTGATAGTCCTACTGAATAGACTGTTAGAATTTGTATTATGGCAAGAAAAAAGCAGCTAAGTAAAGAAAAACGAGTGACCATCATTACTTTAAGAAATGAAGGTCAGTCAGTCCGAAAAATTGGTAAAACTTTAAAAGTGTCCCCAAGTGGAGTCGTAAAAACCATCAAGCACTACAAAGAAATGGCTCACATGAGAACCGCCCCAGGAAAGGAAGACCAAGAGTCACCTCTGCTGCGGAGGATAAGTTCATCCGAGTCACCAGCTTCAGAAATCACAGGTTAACAGAGACCAGGTCAATGCCACACAGAGTTCTAGCAGCAGACACATCTCTACAACAACTGTTAAGAGGAGACTGTGTGCAGCAGGCCTTCATGGTAAAATAGCTGCTAGGAAACCACTGCTAAGGACAGGCAACAAGCAGAAGAGATTTGTTTGGGCTAAAGAACACAAGGAATGGACATTAGACCAGTGGAAATCTGTGCTTTGGTCTAATGAGCAGAAAAGGTAAACTGATGGACTCTACATGCCTGGTTCCCACCGTGAAGCATGGAGGAGGAGGTGTGATGGTGTGGGGGTGCTTTGCTGGTGACACTGTTGGAGATTTATTCAAAATTGAAGGCATACTGAACCAGCATGGCTACCACAGCATCTTGCAGCGGCATGCTATTCCATCCGGTTTGCGTTTAGTTGGACCATCATTTATTTATCCACAGGACAATGACCCCAAACACACCTCAAGGCTGTGTAAGGGCTATTTGACCAAGAAGGAGAGTGATGGGGTGCTACGCCAGATGACCTGGCCTCCACAGTCACCAGACCTGAACCCAATCGAGATGTTTGGGGTGAGATGGACCGCAGAGTGAAGGCAAAAGGGCCAACAAGTGCTAAGCATCTCTGGGAACTCCTTCAAGACTGTTGGAATACCATTTCAGGTGACTACCTCTTGAAGCTCATCAAGAGAATGCCAAGAGTGTGCAAAGCAGTAATCAAAGCAAAAGGTGTCTACTTTGAAGAACCTAGAATATAAGACATATTTTCAGTTGTTTCACACTTTTTTGTTAAGTATATAATTCCACATGTGTCATAGTTTTGATGCCTTCAGTGTAAATCTACAATTTTCATAGTCATGAAAATACAGAAAACTCTTTGAATGAGAAGGTGTGTCCAAACTTTTGGTCTGTACTGTATATAGCACTGAATATTTTATATTTTATATTGTATATAAAACATTGAAAGTATGCAAGAAAGGATTGGGAACTTCCAAGTGGCCTTGAAAAAAAACTAAAAGTGCCCCCAAATTATAAGAGAGTATGAACTGACAGAAGGTAGGGCAACACAAGTAGGCAGGGCCAACACAAGCCACAAGTAGGCAGGACAAAAGAAGTAGGCAGGGACAGCAATATCGCAATACAGCACAAATACTGCCCCAGCAAAACCAAATACCACAGTACAGCATAAAATACTGCTATATCACCATCAGGATGGTGATACAATTGAATTCAGGAGGGACCTGCAGCTGCTGGCCAAGTTCACATGTACCTGGTGCTCTTAGCATTAATTAATGCTGTGAGCATCAGATCGTTATATACCTGGCCAGCGTCTGGGAAGAGGGTTCAGGTGGCCCCCTGAACATTGGCCAACCAGGAAATTTCCCTGTAGGGTACATGGCCAATGTTCCCCTGAAAGCATGCGTTTGAACAACACTGAGGTTATGCTGCCATCTGTTGAGAAATTCTATTATTTAAGTTAGATAATACAAGGGGTGATGAAATATCTTTTTGATCACTTGACATAATAAGGTCTTTTTCTGTGAAGTGTACCTACTGGAAGTTCCTTCACAAAACATAAATAAGAATGCTTTGCAGACCTCATGGTCAGTATCAGGTAGGGAACGGAATAGTGAGCTGGCAAGCTACTGCTGGAGACAGGTCCAGTGTTTATTCCTGCAAAAATAGGGAATATAGAGTAGAATACCACAGAGCAGCTGGAGCCAGAGCTGAAGTATAGAAAGAAGCCAACTAGACCATGCATCATGGAAGCAGCCTAGGTCTTTAACCACTTCCAGTCCGGGCCACTTACCACCTTCCTGACCAGGCCTAATTTTGCAAATCTGACATGTGTCACTTTATGTGGTAATAACTTTGGAACGCTTTTACTTATCCAAGCCATTCAGAGACTGTTTTCTCGTGACACACTGTACTTCATGTTAATGGTAAATTTGAATCGATATGTTTTACCTTTATTTATAAAAAAATCCAAAAGTTAACGAAAATATGAAAAAAATCACTGTTTTCTAAATCTCTCTGCTTTTAAGACAGATAGTGATACCCCATAAAATACTCATTAATTGACATTCCCCATATGTTTACTTTACGTTGCCAACATTTTGGTAGTGTCATTTTATTTTTTTAGGACGTTAGAAGGTTTAGAATTTTAGAAGCCATTTTTGAAAATTTGCAAAATCAACTTTTTTAACCCCTTTGCGACCAGCGCCGTACATGTACGGCACTGGTGCGGTGCGGGGACATGACGACTGCTCGCGGGTGCGGCGGGCGTCATGGCCGGCAAGTCTCTGCTGTCTTTCTAACAGCAGAGACTTGCCGCTACTTACCTCCATCGGCAGCATCTTCCTGGGCCTTCTGATGCCATGATCACACGTGATCACAGCATCAGGATGCGTCTGAACCCGGAAGCCTACGCTTCCGGGTGGTGTACAGACGCCCTGAGTGGCCGATCGGGGTGTCTGTACACCATATGAATACTGTAATCCTCGCTGGTGATTACAGTTCAAACTGCAATTCTTATTCTGGCCACTAGATGGCAGGCCAGGATAAGAAATGAGCAATTTTGGGATTTAACTCCATCTAGTAAATCCCTGATAGCTCATAAAGAAAAAAAAACAAAACACAATATATCAGCTCATATTTGAGCTTTAAAATAATCACAAAAAAATTTTAAAAAAAAGTTTAAAAATATATAAAAAATAAAAAATATATAAAAGTTCAAATCACCCCCCTTTCCGTATAATGAAAAATTAAATACCTAAATAACAATAAATATAGACATCATGGGTATGACCGTGACCGAAAACACCCATACTTTTAAAATATAAAAAAAAAAAATTCCAATACGGCGAATTGTGTGGCGGAAAAAAGCGTCCAAATGGTGATTCACCGTTTTTGTCGCTTTTTTTTTCTAAAAAAAATTAAATAAAAAGTGATCAAAAAGTCATACACACCCCAGAATGGTATCAATAAAAACTTCAGATCGCCCCGCAAAAAAATGAGCCCCCATACAGCTCCGTACACATAAATACCAAAAAGTTATAGGTGTCAAGATATGACAAGAAAAAAAAAAGGTCAACTTTATAATTATTTTATCACCATCTAAACGCAGGAAAAACTTACATATTATACATATTAGGTATCGCCAGATTTGTACTGACCAGTAGAATGAAAGTAACTGGTCAGTTTTAATGAACATCGAACGCTGTAAATAAGAAACCCGTAGAACTGTAGCGGAATAGCGTTTTTTTTGCAATTTCACCCGATTTGGAATTTTTTTCCCGCTTCCCACTACACCATATGCAATATTAAATGGTGGTGTTGGAAAGTACAACTTGTCCCGCAAAAAACAAGCCCTCATACAGCTATGTGAACAGAAAAATAAAACAGTTATGGCTGTTTGAAGGCAGGGAGCGCAAAACGAAAATGCATAACCGAAAAAACCTCTGGGGGTGAAAGGGTTAAGGACCAGTTCAGTTCTGAAGTCACTTTGTGAGGCTTACATAATAGAAACCACCCAAATGGCCCCATTTTAGAAACTACACCCCTCAAACTATTCAAAACTGGTTTTAGAAATATTGATAACCCTTTAAGTATTCCACAGGAATTAAAGCAAAATAGACGTGAAATTTCAAAATTTCACTTTTTTTGCCGATTTTCCATTTTAATCAATTTTTTCCTGTAACACATCAAGGGTTAACAACAAAACAAAACTCAATATTTATCACCCTGATTCTGCAGTTTGCAGAAACACCCCACATGTGGTCGTATACCGCTGTATGGAGACACAAAAGGGCACAGAAGTCAAGAAGCGCCATATGGTTTTTGGAGGGCAGATTTTGTTGGAATGGTTTTTTGGCACAATGTTGCATTTGAAGAGACCCTGAGGCACCCCCACAGTGGAAACCCCCAAAAAGTGACCACATTTTATAAACTACACCACCCAGGGAATTACATTTTTTTCTCCCTTTTCTCCTGAATACAGTAACACCCCAATTGTGGTCATAAACTGTTATTTGGGGGTACGCCAGGGCTCAGATGGGGAGGAGCGGCATCTGCATTTTCTAACATGGAATTTTCTGTCAGGGTTTTTAAGAGCGATAACTTTTTAATTTTTTTGTGGACTGAACTGTGTGGGGGCTTATTTTTTGCGGGACAAGCTGGGCTTTTAATTGGCACCATTTTGGGGTACATTTGGCTTTCTGATCACTTTTTAATCTAATTTTTGGGAGGTTAAGTCACAAAAAAAGCAGTTTGGTGTCATTTTTCTATTTTTTTTTTTACACTGTTCACTTGATGGGGTAGATCATGTGATATTTTTATAGATCCAGTTGTTACAGATACAACAATACCAAATATGTCTATTTTT
Source organism: Rhinella marina (assembly GCA_900303285.1). Classification (NCBI taxonomy): domain Eukaryota; kingdom Metazoa; phylum Chordata; class Amphibia; order Anura; family Bufonidae; genus Rhinella; species Rhinella marina. The sequence goes on from ONZH01023247.1 coordinate 9,039, forward strand.
TATTATTTTTTTATGTTTTACACAATAAGAGCATTTTTTGAAAAAAAATTATGTTTTTGTGTTGCAATTTTTTTAGAGCCATATTTTTTGGTTAAAAGAGACAGACCTGTAAACAATGACCAGCCAGCCTGAAAGCAAATACTGTGTAAGAGACTGTACAAAATTGTGTATCACATACAAAGATACTGTGATGGATAACAGTGTGCATAGTGGTTGTGAAGTTATAGATACTATAACAGCCTGTTGATGGTTGCGCAGTTTGTATAACACTGCTCCACATTTCTACCGCTCTGAGGAGACTAGAACTAGAGGGTTGATGCTCATGTAGATGGGTGCAATACAAGACAGAGGCAGAGCTACCATCCTTAAAGAGACAGTGTCATCTGTCTGTTTTAATTTGGAGACAGTGTACCAAATTATTCTCTTGGTTGTAACTAAGCATTTGCTCTAATTGAGAGTCTGTAACCACTAAATGTTTTTACACCATGTGAGTCAAGTAAAGACTACCTTGTTTAAACCCTTCACAACATCTGCCGTATATGTATGGTGGATGTCAGGTCTTTACAAGATGGTGCCCAGAATGGAGCAAGTGCCATAGCTAGTGGATGCCTGCTGTTTTATACAGCAGACACCAGCTGCTAATGTCTGCGATCAGCGGTAGTGCCGATCATGGGCATGTAACCCCTCACATGCCATGGTCAAATGTGACGACTGCATTTAAAAGGTCAGAAACCCGGAAGTGTGCACTATGCCAGCGGAGATCAGGGAAGGCATTCCCTGTCAGTAATGAGCCTGAAACTGTACTAGGCTTCCAGGCTCATTACTTGTATATTATAATTCAGGCCATAAGGTGGCAGCACTGAATTGTAATATAGCTATTTCTGAAAAGGAAATGGCGAAAATGATACAAAGTGCAAACTGATGATGACATTTTGTGGTCCACTTGGGGACCTAAAAAAACAGTAAAAAAAAAAAGTTTAAAAAATATTTTAAAAATTTAAAATAAAATTCAAATTGTCCCCCTTTCCTCAAAATACAAATAAATTACTTAAACATAACTTTACGTCACCTCAAAAAATTGAATATAAAGTGAGCAAAAATTCATACACACCCCAAAATGGTCTACAGATCGACCTGCAAAAATGCTACAAAAACTATACATATGCGGTATCTTACTGACTTGGAGAATGAAGAGCACAAGTCAATTTTACCACATTAGTGAATGCCAAAAAAACAAAACCCATAAAACTGCGGTGGAATTTCGTTTTATTTTCCAATTCCACCCCATTTTGAATTTTTTGCCAGCTTTCAACTACATTCTATGCAATATTAAATGGTGCCATTAGAAACTACAAATTGTTCTGCAGAAAACAAGTCCTCATATGGCTATGCGAACGGAAAAATAAAAAAAAATATGGCTCTGGGAAGGCGTGGAGCAAAAAATGAAAATGCAAAAATGGAAAATCGCTGTGTCAGGAAGAGGTTAAGTTACAATTGTGTCTGCCTAAACTTGTCCACATAATAATCAGGGTTGTTGAGAAAATATTTAAAAATGCATATACCTAAAGACTAATTGCAGTACACTAGTAATATGGCATTGGCAGCCAAAGTGGCAAACCACAGTTGTTTTCACAGATTCCATGTTAATCCAAGACTGAAGCACATTATGAATTGATAGTGGTCTATGGGTGCCGTATTACAGATCCTGTAATGCCATGTAATTATTATTAGGGGTATATTCAAAGTGGAAGTAATCCATTTCACTTTTTTTGTATGTAACAGAGTCATGCAGTTGAAAAGCTGATAATTATCACAAATGTTTACTCTATTATGTTCTCCACTGGCGCTCCTCTTTTGAACACTAACTGTTGCTGCGGTACTGCAGCGGTACCGCACTACCTGCTGCAAGTAGATAAACTACTAAAAGCACTTATAATACTGTATATGAACTGCGCAACTTGTACCAACGGTGCCGGTGGCGCTGCTCCAATCAAGTCTCTCCGTGGAACTTATCGTTCTCACTACGAACGCTTGGTGACGTTACCTCTTCGCACTACGGACACTGTGCTGAGCCAAAAAGACCTACGCGTTTCGAAAAGTACGCTGTTCTTCGTCAGGGAAGAACAGCGTACTGTTTGAAATGCGTAGGTCTTTTTGGCTCAGCAAAGCGTCCGTAGTGCGAAGAGGTGACGTCACCAAGCGTTCGTAGTGAAAACGCTAAGTTCCACGGAGAGACTTGATCGGAGCGGCGCCACCGGCCGGGGCACGCTCCAAAGAACTTTAAAAAGAACTTATAGAGGACCTCCACATACCTACCTGAACCCTATAAAAGCGGTAAGATATAAACAGCACCCTTTATGGATACAGAAGAAGCAAGGTAATAACAGTGGTTAATTACTCTTATTGCGAAAGTAGTGTGTATTAGAAGTGTGCTGTGCTGCAATAGGTGTCAGTGTAAGGGAGTGTTGGTACAAGTTGCGCGGTTCATATACAGTATTATAAATACATGAAAATGATTACAGTAATAAAAATAGAACAAGGTGAGCACAATTAGAAACCTGATTTTTTTAATTAAAATGTCCTTTCTTTAGATAAAATGTAAATAGAAATTGACAAACACACTCTGCAATGGGAAGTTTCAAGGTAAATTAATTGTCAGAAATAGAATATCCTTGCTTGTCAAAAATCTACAGTCTAAACATAATCTAATTAGCTTCCTTCTATGTCACTCATTTTCCAGCTATCCCCAGGGGTTTATTAGCAATCAAACTGCACATTTACAAATCATAGTGATAACATTTATCCAGCTGTGTAGAATGAAAACACCAGTTATCCTTTCTCTGCCTTGCATGTAAAATGGTAATTTGTACAAAGAAAATATGTCTGTACAGGGAACAATAAATTGATAACTGGATTTAAAACATAACAAATTACTAAGGGAATTCAGTTTTGGAGTTTTCATAGTAAATGGTGGCATTTACCAGTATACTTGCTGGTGGAGTGTTCACGTGGCTGACTACTGCTATTTCTCTCCACTCCTCCACTAGTTGACGAGCAGACAATTTTTTTTTTTGTATTCTGGAGAGGGGACTAAGTTGGCAGCATTTTATAGCTGTGGGGAGAAAGGTTAAGGCAAGGTAAAAATCCAGCATTTCCCAAACTTTTGCCATTAATGGATAGTCAGAAGATCCTCATATACTTCTTCCCCCACTCAGCCCCTCTGACAAGAGCATCAGACCATTTCATGTTCTGATGCTCTCTCTTACCCTGTATCACACATGGCGAGGGCTTTTGCTGGAGAACCGGTGACGTACCAAGCTCTCCATGGGTAAGCTAGGCAGAGGCTTCCGTTTAGAAGTGAGCCCAGTGACCTCACTGGCACCAATTGGCCGGCTTTATTGATGCCCTAGCCTGCAAAATGGCTCAGGCAGTGCTAAAGTCCGCCCATTAGAGCCATCACCGGGAACACCGCTAGATTGAAACCTCTGCCTAGCAGTGCAAGAATGTAAACAAAAAAGCCCTTACCCTACACAATACAGTGCATGACAAGGGAAAGCATCGGAGCATGAAATGCTCTGATGCTCATTTCAGAGGGGCTGAGTGGAGGAAGAAGGGGATATGTCTGGATTTATTCTCTTTAGCATATTCTTCCTGTCATGTTATCTTCACTCTTGATTTGACTGTCATGAGTGTCCCTTTAATCTCTTAATAACCGACATATATTGTTCTTAAGACATCAGTTCAAAAGGACTTCTTTTGATGTGGCACTTGAAAAGAAGATTACAGCACTATGTATTAGCTGTTGCCAATAGCCTTGGGCATCAGGCACTGATCAGAGACCAATAAAGTTGGTGTTTGATCATTGAACATCTTAGATGTCATGGGTCAATAGCAACTTTAGCATCTACTGCGTGTCAGAGAGGAGGGGGCTCCCTCTATGAGCTTATTGTTCCTCTCCCCCTTGTGCCACGATTGCAGGGTACAGTAAAGTGCAAGATACAGATAAGTGCATAGTTTAACACCAGGCCATATTCTGTGATAACTGTGTTAGTGTCATATTGTTTGGGCATATTGTCAATGTGTTTGTCTGGGGTTGCGAATAAAGTTTTCTGCAAAGGGGGAAGAAATCTACCTGGTGTTGAAACACTTCACCTGTGGTCTGATTGCTGTCTGAGCTTTAAGCCACAGTAGATGTCCCCATAGTGCTCCTCTCCCCCACTTCTCCATAGTGACCCCCATGTGTGCCAGTATAGAATTCCAATATATAGGGCCCCCAGTAGATGCCCACATAGTGCCCCCCATGTGTGACAATATATAATGTCCCCCAGTAGATGTCCCCATAGAGCTCCTCTTCCTCACTTCTCCATAGTTCCCCATGTGTGACAGTATATAATGTCCCCCAGTAGATGTTCCCATAGTGCTCCTCTCCTCTACTTCTCAGTAGTGCCCGCCATGTGACACAGTATATAACAACCCCCAGTAGATGTCCCCATAGTGCTCCTCTCCCCCCTTCTCCATAGTGCCCCCCACGTGTGCCAGTTAGGGATGAATGAACCCAAACTTGACCCTGAACCCCAACACCATTGAAGTCAATGGGGACCCAAACTTTTCTTTATTATTTTCAGTTATCACATGGTTATATCGGAAAATAATAGCATTCTTAAGACAGAATGCAAAACAATATGGCAATTTAGGGGTAAAAAAAAGCAACTCACCTCATCCACTTGATCGCGCTGCTGCAGCTTTTTCTATCTTCACTGAGCAGGACCTGCCAAAGGACCTGCGATGTGCGTACATCGCAGGTCCTTTGGCAGGTCCTGTTCAGTGAAGATAGAAGAAGCTGCTGCAGCGCGATCAAGTGAATAAGGTGATGTTTTTTTAACCCCTAAATGGCCATACATGTCTGCAGGTGAGAGTGAAGCATAGTGGAGGTTCCTTGAAAATTTGGGGCTGCATTTCTGAAAATGGAGTTGGGGATTTGGTCAGGATTAATGGTGTCCTCAATTCTGAGAAATAGAGGCAGATACTTATCCATCATGTAATACCATCTGGGAAGCATCTGATTGGCTCCAAATTTATTCTGCAGCAGGTAACTATCTGAACTATCTTCAGAGTAAAGAAGAACAAGGAGGCCTGTAAGTGATGATTTGGCCCCCACAACATCATCAAGCCTGTCTGGGATTACATGATGAGATTTGAGCATGCCTACATCCACAGATCAGTTCTCCAAGATGTTTGAAACAACCTGAGTTCCTTTAAAAACTGTGTGCGAGCGTACCTAAAAGAATCAATGCTGTTTTGAAGGCAAAGGGAGGTCATACCAAATATCGATTTGATTTAGATTTCTCTTTGTTCATTCACTTTGAATTTGAATTGATAAAAATAAAACTATTAATACTTCTATTTTTTTTTTCAAAATGTATTTATTTTATTTATGGCAAAAATGAAAGAGATTACAAAGTGTACAAAGTACATGACAATATATCATGGAGAAACAAATTTCTTTTACAATTGTAAACTGATGGTAAACACCTTTGAAAGGATGTATTAATCATTAAAATATAACAATTATGGAACAGTGTGGTCTCACCATTAAACATGGAGTAAGCGAGGCAAATAGGGTTGAGTAAGAGGGGTGTAGCCCTCGAGGACCCCCCCGGTCAATGATGAGGGTGAAAGGAAAAGGGACAGGGGTATGCAGGAAGCCTTCCAGTGTTTAGAGTATTCATTTAGAGAGACAGGAAGTACTGTAAATTAGATTTAGAGCAGTTTAGCCAGGGGTTCCAGATTTGTTGATAATGCTCCCTAGTGTCTGTTAGTGTAGCGTTTAATTTTTCATATAAAGCTATACGGTTGACTCTATGTATGACTGCCGACATTGAAAGAGAGGGACATCAGAATATATTGAAGGAGTTTATAGGTAGTATTATTGAACGTCGGTGGTTTAAGGCCTAGAAGATATACTGGCGCTGACAGGGGGAGATCTTTTCCAAATACTTCAAACAGTCCTCTTTTTATATTGGACTAGAATCGCCGAACCACGGGACAAGTCCACCAAACATGAAGAGTGGTTCCCGTTTCGTGGCAGCCTCTAAAGCATAAAGGAGACACAGTTGGATATACAGTGCCTACAAGTAGTATTCAACCCCCTGCAGATTTAGCTGGTTTGATAAGATGCAAATAAGTTAGAGCCTTCAAACTTCAAACAAGAGCAGGATTTATTAACAGATGCATAAATCTTACAAACCCAAAAGTTATGTTGCTCCGTTAAATTTTAATAAATTTTAAACATAAAAGTGTGGGTCAATTATTATTCAACCCCTAGGTTTAATATTTTGTGGAATAACCCTTGTTTGCAATTACAGCTAATAATCATCTTTTATAAGACCTGATCAGGCCGGCACAGGTCTCTGGAGTTATCTTGGCCCACTCCTCCATGCAGATCTTCTCCAAGTTATCTAGGTTCTTTGGGTGTCTCATGTGGACTTTAATCTTGAGCTCCTTCCACAAGTTTTCAATTGGGTTAAGGTCAGGAGACTGACTAGGCCACTGCAACACCTTGATTTTTTCCCTCTTGAACCAGGCCTTGGTTTTCTTGGCTGTGTGCTTTGGGTCGTTGTCTTGTTGGAAGATGAAATGACGACCCATCTTAAGATCCTTGATGGAAGAGCGGAGGTTCTTGGCCAAAATCTCCAGGTAGGCCGTGCTATCCATCTTCCCATGGATGCGGACCAGATGGCCAGGCCCCTTGGCTGAGAAGCAGCCCCACAGCATGATGCTGCCACCACCATGCTTGACTGTAGGGATGGTATTCTTGGGGTCGTATGCAGTGCCATCCAGTCTCCAAACGTCACGTGTGTGGTTGGCACCAAAGATCTCGATCTTGGTCTCATCAGACCAGAGAACCTTGAACCAGTCTGTCTCAGAGTCCTCCAAGTGATCATGAGCAAACTGTAAACGAGCCTTGACATGACGCTTTGAAAGTAAAGGTACCTTATGGGCTCGTCTGGAACGGAGACCATTGCGGTGGAGTACGTTACTTATGGTATTGACTGAAACCAATGTCCCCACTGCCATGAGATCTTCCCGGAGCTCCTTGCTCGGGTTAGCTTTGACTCTTCAGACAAGCCTGGCCTCGGCACGGGAGGAAACTTTCAAAGGCTGTCCAGGCCGTGGAAGGCTAACAGTAGTTCCATAAGCCTTCCACTTCCGGATGATGCTCCCAACAGTGGAGACAGGTAGACCCAACTCCTTGGAAAGGGTTTTGTACCCCTTGCCAGCCTTGTGACCCTCGACGATCTTGTCTCTGATGGCCTTGGAATGCTCCTTTGTCTTTCCCATGTTGACCATGTATGAGTGCTGTTCACAAGTTTGGGGAGGGTCTTAAATAGTCAGAAAAGGCTGGAAAAACAGATAATTAATCCAAACATGTGAAGCTCATTGTTCTTTGTGCCTGAACTACTTCTTAATACTTTAGGGGAACCAAACAGAATTCTGGTGGTTTGAGGGGTTGAATAATAATTGACCCACACTTTTATGTTTAAAATTTATTAAAATTTAACGGAGCAACATAACTTTTTGGTTTGTAAGATTTATGCATCTGTTAATAAATCCTGCTCTTGTTTGAAGTTTGAAGGCTCTAACTTATTTGCATCTTATCAAACCAGCTAAATCTGCAGGGGGTTGAATACTACTTGTAGGCACTGTATAAGATGTAGTCTGGAGGGCACTAAGTAGACTCTATGTAGGATCTTTAAAGAGGTTTCCATTAAGGTAACCTGCCAGCTGCCCTTACTAATTGTCGTACAACACTCGAAGCATTGTTCTAATGTGAGGGTCTCCCCTAAATCCACCTCTCATCCATGCATGTTTGCCAGTTTAATGTCTGGGAGCGGTGAATTCAGGATAGAGTAGATGGAGGAGAGAGTACCTCTCTCTAAAGCTCTGTACTTGCAAAGTCTTTTGAACGTAGTAAAGTCTATCACTCTGTGTGCCGGGATCTGGGAGGTTAGAAAGTGGAAGACTTGAGTAGCTCTGAAGAGTTCAGAAGACGGAGGGGAAAAAGCATAAATAAAGTATGCCGTGGACATGAGCTTAGAGCGAAGTAAAAAATCGCCAATATGGCGTGGTCTAGTATGTTTCCACCAGACAAATGCAGTAGGTGGTAAACCTGGGGGGAATAGGGAGTTTCCAAATAGAGGGAGCATAGGAGAGATGGGGCTTTGTAGTTTATATTTAAACCGCACTTTCCTCCATAGTTGTAACATAAGGTAGGGAATTTTAGCAGCTGGATCTACTGACCTCAAAGGGATGTCAGGAGACCAGATCAATGCCAATGGGGACACTGGCCATAATAAATCTGACTCCAAAATAACCCATTGTGGAGGATTAGGTATGGTATCAAATGACACCAATTGTGTCAATCTAGCAGCTAAATAGTATTTACAAAGATGAGGGACTGAAAGCCATCCCACCCTTTTATGTAGGTGCATAATATTCCTGGCTATACGCGGTCTCTTATACACCCATATAAAGCAGAAGATTTCTGTCTGTAAAGACTTTAGGGCCATACCTGTTATTGGGATGGGGAGGGATCGATAGAGGTATAGTATCCGAGGTAAAGTAACCATTTTTACGGTGTGTATTCTTCCTATCCACGAGAGAGTTAGAGAATTCCAGTTTGAGTTCCTGGTGGAGCTTTGGGATGAGACGAGCATAATTCCATTTGAAAGTGGAGTCAAGGGTTTTTGGCAAATTAATTCCTAAATAAGGGAGATAATTGTCTCTGTTTTTAAAACCAAAATTGAGTGAGATTAATAGTGTTGATCGAGCACCAAAGTGCTCGTGTGCTCGGGTGCTCTTGTAGAACACTTGGTGGGTGTGGGGCGCAGACCATGGTGTATTTTATGCCAGGTTTGTATGAGAGAAGGGGCACATTGTGAGAATTGTGCGTTTTGTAGGACACCTGATTAGACAGTAGTACTTGGGGGAGCAGTCTAGCGAGATTAGGTGACCTGGGGTGCAGTAACTGGTCTCGGGGCATAGAGGTCAGCAGGGAGTATTGTGTGGAAGCCATTAAGATCACACAAGGAGATCATGAGTGAAAGAGTGCGGTCAAATGTGGGGGGGGCAGGTTCTAGGGGGGGCTTAGTATCTTTGTGTGGGAACAAAAGTCGGTGGGGACTATGGTGGAGAGGAGCGCTCCAGCGATGGATCCCGTACAGACGGAGAGGAGCGCTCCAGCTCTGGGTCCCTTAGAGACGGAGAGGAGCGCTCCAGCGCTGGATCCCGTACCGCCGGAAAGGAGCGCTCCAGCGCTGGATCCCGTACCGATGGAGAGGAGCACTCCAGTGCTGAATCCCATACAGATGGAGAGGAGCGCTCCAGCGCTGGGTCCCGTACAGACGGAGAGGAGCGCTCCAGCACTGGATCCCGTACAGACGGAGAGGAGCGCTCCAGCGCTGGATCCCGTACAGACAGAGAGGAGCGCTCCAGCTCTGGATCCCGTACAGACGGAGAGGAGCGCTCCAGCTCTGGATGCTGTACAGGCGGAGAGGAGCGCTCCAGCGCTGGATCCCGTACCGCCGGAAAGGAGCGCTCCAGCGCTGGATCCCGTACCGACGGAGAGGAGCACTCCAGCGCTGAATCCCATACAGATGGAGAGGAGCGCTCCAGCGCTGGGTCCCGTACAGACGGAGAGGAGCGCTCCAGCACTGGATCCCGTACAGACGGAGAGGAGCTGTCACGCTCGGGTGTGGGGGGAAAAGCCACACCGAGCGTATGAGGGATGGGAACAGACAAAACCAGGGAACTGGTCACCTCCTGCAGGGGACCCTAAGACTAGGCCCTAGCTGGCTACCAGTATGAACTAACCCGGGTGGTAGGAAAGCTCATACACAGGAACCTAATCTGAGTAAACCCTAGAACACCCTGCAGTCTAATGACACAAGAGAGTAACCCGTTCCTCCAAGCGAAAGGAGGAACAGGAGACTCAAACAGGAATAACCAAAGGAAGGGAAAACACTTAACTTTAAGTAGAACTCAGCAACAGGATCTCAGCCGAGATCCACACCACTCTCAACCAGGGATGTAGCAGATATAAACCGCAAGGGATACTGGGAGAGGAAGAGGTAAGTAGGAGACAGCTAATTGCCAAGCGGCAACAGCTGAGGGAAAGGGGTGTGGAGAACAGCACCCAAACCACAGGGAATAGCCTGTCAAACCTGTCACTTAGAAAGCCGCGCAGAACGTCTGATTCCAGACGCAAGACCACTCGTGACATTACCCCCCCTTTTACGGGTGACCTCCGGGCACCCAGGACCAACTTTATCAGGGTGACACCTGTGAAAGGCTTTTACCAAACGACTGGCATTCACGTCAGATGCCGGTACCCATGACCTCTCCTCAGGACCATAACCCTTCCAATGAACCAGATATTGAAGGGTCCCACGAAGAACTCGAGAATCAATGATCTTGACAATCTAAAATTCCAAATTACCATCCACCAAGACAGGCGCAGGTGGCAAGGGAGATGGCTCCAGAGGTTCAACATACCTCTTCAACAAACATCTGTGAAACACATTATGGATTTTCAGGGCCTGCGGAAGTTCAAGACGAAATGCTACAGGATTAATAATGGCCGTGATTTTATATGGGCCAATAAATCTTGGACCCAACTTCCATGAAGGAACTTTCAACTTAATGTTCCTAGTAGACAGCCACACAGAATCACCCACATTTAGGTCCGGACCATTCATGCGTCTCCTGTCAGCCACACGTTTGTACTTGTTACCCATATTTATCAAGTTACTTTGAATTTTTCGCCATATGGAAGACAATGATGACGAAAAACGTTCTTCCTCCGGAATACCAGAAGTATCAGAACCACAAAATGTGCCAAACTGCGGGTGAAAGCCATATGCACCAAAAAATGGTGACTTACCAGTGGAGTCCTGTCTGCGATTATTTATGGCAAACTCAGCCAGAGATAAAAACGAGGACCACTCCTCCTGGTTCTCAGAGACAAAGCATCTCAAATAAGTCTCCAGATTCTGATTGGTACGCTCAGTCTGTCCATTCGTCTGGGGATGAAAGGCAGAGGAGAAAGACAGTTGTACCCCGAGCCGAGTACAGAACGCCCTCCAGAATCTGGACACAAACTGAGTCCCACGATCAGAGACAACGTCAGTGGGAATGCCATGAAGTTTCACAATATTGTCAACAAACACTTGTGCAAGAGTTTTAGCATTGGGGAGTCCGGGTAATGCAATAAAGTGCGCCATTTTACTAAAACGATCTACAACCACCAGAATAACTGTCTTACCAGACGACTCAGGCAGATCAGTGATGAAGTCCATGGATAGGTGAGTCCATGGTCTGGACGGGATGGGTAATGGAAGTAGGGGTCCAGAGGGACGAGTATGTGTCACCTTAGAGCGTGCGCAGACACTACAGGCTGACACATATTCCTCAACACACTTACGCAGACCTGGCCACCAGAATCTACGAGAGATGAGGTCGACAGTGGATTTACTCCCAGGGTGTCCCGCAAGCACCGAAGAATGATGCTCCTCAAAAACCTTATAACGCAAATCAGAAGGAACAAACAACTTCCCGGGAGGGCAAGACTCCGGCGCATCTCCCTGGGCCTCAAGCACTTTAGCCTCAAGATCAGGGTAAAGAGCGGATATCACCACTCCTTCAGACAGTATAGGGCTAGGATCTTCAAAATCACCACCCCCGGGAAAACTACGTGACAAGGCATCCGCCTTCACATTCTTAACCCCAGGACGGTATGTGACAATGAAATTGAATCTGGTGAAGAACAAAGACCATCTGGCCTGCCTCGGATTAAGTCATCTAGCTGACTCCAGGTAAGCCAGATTTTTGTGATCAGTGAATACCGTGATTGGATGATTCGCCCCTTCAAACCAATGACGCCATTCCTCAAAAGCCAACTTAATGGCCAGTAACTCTCGGTTACCCACATCATAATTTCTCTCCGCCACAGAGAGTTTCTTCGAAAAAAAAGCACATGGGCGCCATTTACCAGGTGACGGGCCCTGTGATAACACAGCTCCTACCCCCACATCGGATGCGTCAACCTCCACAATGAAAGGTTGTGACACATCTGGCTGCACCAATATAGGGGCAGAGGAAAAGCACTCCTTTACAGCAGAGAAGGCTTGCAATGCTGCATCAGACCACACAGAGACATCCGTCCCTTTCTTAGTCATGTCAGTTAAGGATTTAACCATAGTCGAATAGTTCTTAATAAATTTTCGGTAATAGTTGGTGAACCCCAAAAATCGCATAAGAGCCTTCAGATTTTCAGGTCGGTCCCAGTTCAGAACAGCACAGACCTTCTCTGGATCCATACGAAAACCTGAAGATGAAAGCAGGTATCCTAAGAATTGCACCTCATGTACAGCAAAAGCACATTTCTCTAATTTTGCATACAACTTGTTATCTCTTAAGATTTGCAACACCTGCCTCACATGATCCTGATGTGTCACAATATCTGGAGAATAGATTAGTATGTCATCCAAATACACGACTACAAACCTCCCCACAAGATGATGAAAAATGTCATTAACAAAATGCTGGAAGACAGCAGGAGCATTGGTCAACCCAAAAGGCATGACCAGGTTCTCAAAGTGGCCCTCAGGAGTGTTAAAGGCCGTCTTCCATTCATCCCCTTCCTTGATCCTGACCAGATTATATGCCCCCCTTAAGTCCAACTTGGAGAACACCTTGGCATCCACAATCTGGTTAAACAAGTCAGGAATCAAAGGAAGGGGGTACGGATCACGGACAGTAATCCTATTGAGTTCACGGAAATCCAGACATGGCCTAAGGGATCCGTCCTTTTTTTTAACAAAAAAGAACCCTGCTGCCACAGGAGATTTGGAAGGCCTAATATGTCCTTTGGCCAAACTCTCAGCAATATATTCCTTCATGGCCGTTCTCTCAGGTCCAGAAAGGTTATACAGCCTAGATTTAGGCAATCTTGTTCCAGGGATAAGATTGATAGGACAATCGTATTCCCGGTGAGGGGGTAAATCCTGACATCCACCTTCAGAAAATACATCAGAGAAATCCGATATAAAAGAAGGAAGAGTCTTAGTGGTTAAAGCAGAAAAAGATGTATTAAGGCAATTGTCAACACAATAATCGCCCCAATCCACAATTTGTCTAGTATGCCAGTCAATGGACGGATTATGTTTGCTTAACCACGGTAAACCCAACACCACAGGAGCAGGAAGACCTTCCAACACAAAACATGAAATAAGCTCCTGATGAAATTCACCCACTCTTAATTTGATATCATGCACCATCTGAGACAAACACTTCTGAGAGAGAGGTGCAGAATCAATGGCAAACACAGAAATCCTCTTATCCAAAGAACTTGGTGACAATCCATGCATACGGACAAACTGAGCATCAATCAAGTTCACCCCTGCCCCGCTGTCAATAAACACCTCAATTTTCACAACCTTAGATTCTAGCGCCACCTCGGCAGTCAGGAGAAAACGGGTACTGCAGGATGAAGACAAATGCACATTTTCAGTCTCCCTACCCACTCCACCAAGAGTGAGATGAGAATTCAACGCCCCCTTTTCTTTTCTCTCCTTTAGAGATAGGAAGCATGGACATACATTGATAAAGTGTCCTTTCTGACCACAGAAAAAACACACACCCTTTTTATTACCAAGATGATTGCGGGTGGCTACAGAAGTGGCTCCCCCTAATTGCATAGGTTCATCCCCAGACATCAACCTAGGGGAATATTCACCCAAAGTGTCATAGGAAGCTGGTACACTATGTGATAGTACGTCCTGAGAGCGGGGGCCCCTAGATCGCTCTCGCAGGCGCCTATCCATGCGCACAGCAAGAGACATAGCGGCTTCCAAAGACACAGGGGTTTCCTGAAAGGCCAAAGCGTCCTTCAGCCTTTCAGACAAACCTTGACAGAATTGGCTACGTAAAGCCGGATCGTTCCATTCAGTATTGGTCGCCCACCTCCGAAACTCAGAGCAATAAGTCTCAACCGGCCGCTCACCCTGACAAAGGTTACGTATCTGGGTCTCCGCCAGGGAGATACGATCCGGGTCATCATAGATAATCCCTAGGGTCTTGAAAAATTCATCTACCGACCGGAGAGACAGCGATCCGGCCGGTAGAGAAAAGGCCCATGACTGCGCATCCCCTTTAAGCAGCGAGATGACCACACCAACCTTCTGTTCCTCATTACCAGAAGAATGTGGACGCAGTCTGAAATACAATTTGCACGCCTCCCTAAATAGAACAAAATTATCACATTCCCCAGAAAATCTATCCGGGAGGGGGACCTTAGGCTCCAAACAGGCCTGACACTCAGCACCCCCAGAACCACCAGCCTGTGGTCTCTGAATCTGGTTGCGGATGTCAGCCACCTCCAAGCTGAGTCCCTGCAGCCGTTCAGCCAGTGTAGTAATAGCATCCATGTCAGCACAAAAATGACATAAATTTTTGTTAGAGGCGGTTTATAATGTCACGCTCGGGTGTGGGGGAAAAGCCACACCGAGCGTATGAGGGATGGGAACAGACAAAACCAGGGAACTGGTCACCTCCTGCAGGGGACCCTAAGACTAGGCCCTAGCTGGCTACCAGTATGAACTAACCCGGGTGGTAGGAAAGCTCATACACAGGAACCTAATCTGAGTAAACCCTAGAACACCCTGCAGTCTAATGACACAAGAGAGTAACCCGTTCCTCCAAGCGAAAGGAGGAACAGGAGACTCAAACAGGAATAACCAAAGGAAGGGAAAACACTTAACTTTAAGTAGAACTCAGCAACAGGATCTCAGCCGAGATCCACACCACTCTCAACCAGGGATGTAGCAGATATAAACCGCAAGGGATACTGGGAGAGGAAGAGGTAAGTAGGAGACAGCTAATTGCCAAGCGGCAACAGCTGAGGGAAAGGGGTGTGGAGAACAGCACCCAAACCACAGGGAATAGCCTGTCAAACCTGTCACTTAGAAAGCCGCGCAGAAGACGCAAGACCACTCGTGACAGGAGCGCTCCAGCACTGGATCCCGTACAGACAGAGAGGAGCGCTCCAGCTCTGGATCCCGTACAGACGGAGAGGAGCGTTCCAGCAATGGATGCTGTACAGGCGGAGAGGAGCGCTCCAGCGCTGGATCCCTTACAGGCGGAGAGGAGCGCTCCAGCGCTGAGTCCCGTACAGACGGAGAGGAGCGCTCCAGCGCTGGATCCCGTACAGACGGAGAGAAGCGCTCCAGCGCTGGGTCCCGTAAAAAAGGAAAGGAGCATTCCAGCGCTGGATCCCGTACAGGCGGAGAGGAGCGCTCCAGCGCTGAGTCCCGTACAGACGGAGAGGAGCGCTCCAGCGCTGGATCCCGTACAGACGGAGAGAAGCGCTCCAGCGCTGGGTCCCGTAAAAAAGGAAAGGAGCGTTCCAGCGCTGGGTCCCGTACAGACGGAGAGGAGCGCTCCAGCGCTGGATCCCGTACAGACAGAAATGAGCGCTACAGCGCTGGATCCCGTACAGACGGAGAGGAGCGTTCCACTGCTGGGTCCCGAATAGACGGAGAGGAGCGCTCCAGCGCTGGATCCCGTACAGATGGAGAGGAGCGCTCCAGCGCTGGATCCCGTACAGACGGAGAGGAGCGCTCCAGCGCTGGATCCCGTACAGACGGAGAGGAGCGTTCCAGCACTGGATCCCATAAAGAATGAGAGGAGCGCTCCAGCGCTGGATCCCGTACAAACGGAGAGGAGCGTTCCAGCGCTGGATCCCGTACAGATGGAGAGGAGCGCTCCAGCGCTGTATCCCTTACAGACGGAGAGGAGCGCTTCAGCGCTGGATCCCGTACAGACGGAGAGGAGCGCTCCAGCGCTGGATCCCGTACAGACGGAGAGCAGCGCTCCGGCGCTGGGTCCCGTTCAGACGGACAGGGGCGCTCCAGCGCTGGGTCCCGTACAGACGGGGAGGAGCGTTCCAGCGCTGGATCCCGTACAGACGGAAAGGAGCATTCCAGCACTGGATCCCATACAGAACGAGAGGAGCGTTCCAACGCTGGATCCCGTACAAACGGAGAGGAGCGTTCCAGCGCTGGATCCCGTACAGAAGGAGAGGAGCGCTCCAGCGCTGGATCCCTTACAGACGGAGAGGAGCGCTCCAGCGCTGGGTCCCGTACAGACGGAGAGGAGCGCTCCAGCGCTGGGTCCCGTACAGACGGAGAGGAGCGCTCCAGCGCTGGATCCCGTACAGACGGAGAGGAGCGCTCCAGCGCTGGATCCCGTACAGACGGAGAGGAGCGTTCCAGCACTGGATCCCATAAAGAATGAGAGGAGCGCTCCAGCGCTGGATCCCGTACAAACGGAGAGGAGCGTTCCAGCGCTGGATCCCGTACAGATGGAGAGGAGCGCTCCAGCGCTGTATCCCTTACAGACGGAGAGGAGCGCTTCAGCGCTGGATCCCGTACAGACGGAGAGGAGCGCTCCAGCGCTGGATCCCGTACAGACGGAGAGCAGCGCTCCGGCGCTGGGTCCCGTTCAGACGGAGAGGGGCACTCCAGCGCTGGGTCCCGTACAGACGGGGAGGAGCGTTCCAGCGCTGGATCCCGTACAGACGGAAAGGAGCATTCCAGCACTGGATCCCATACAGAACGAGAGGAGCGTTCCAACGCTGGATCCCGTACAAACGGAGAGGAGCGTTCCAGCGCTGGATCCCGTACAGAAGGAGAGGAGCGCTCCAGCGCTGTATCCCTTACAGACGGAGAGGAGCGCTCCAGCGCTGGGTCCCGTACAGACGGAGAGGAGCGCTCCAGCGCTGGGTCCCGTACAGACGGAGAGGAGCGCTCCAGCGCTGGGTCCCGTACAGACAGAGAGGGGCGCTCCAGCGCTGGGTCCCGTACATATGGAGAAGAGCGCTCCAGCGCTGGGGCCCGTAAAGACGGAGAGGAGCGCTCCAGCGCTGGATCCCGTACAGACGGAGAGGAGTGCTCCCTCCCAGCGCTCCTCTCCATCTGTACGGGATCCAGCGATGGAGCGCTCCTATCCGTCTGTACGGGACCCAGCGCTGGTGCGCTCCTATCTGTCTGTATCCGTCCTCTCCGCTGGATCCCAAACAGACGGAGAGGAGAGCACCAGCGCTGGGTCCCGTACAGATGGTGAGGAGCGCTCCATCGCTGGATCCCGTACAGATGGAGAGCAGCGCACCAGCGCTGGATCCCGTACAGACGGAGAGAAGCGCTCCAGCGCTGGATCCCGTACAGACGGAGAGGAGTGCACCAGCGCTGGGTCCCTTACAGACGGAGAGGAGCGTTCCAGCGCTGGGTACCGTACAGACGGAGAGAAGCGTTCCAGTGCTGGATCCCGCACAGACGGAGAGGAGCGCTCCAGCGCTGGATCCCGTACAGACGGAGAGAAGCGCTCCAGCGCTGGATCCCGTACAGACGGAGAGGAGTGCACCAGCGCTGGGTCCCTTACAGACGGAGAGGAGCGTTCCAGCGCTGGGTACCGTACAGACGGAGAGAAGCGTTCCAGTGCTGGATCCCGCACAGACGGAGAGGAGCGCTCCAGCGCTGGATCCCGTACAGACGGAGAGGAGCGCTCCAGCACTAGATCCCATACAGAAGGAGAGGAGCGTTCCAGCGCTGGATCCGTACAGACAGAGAGG
>ONZH01023248.1:0-33196 GCA_900303285.1 Rhinella marina
GGATACATAAGTAATATAATCTTTAGCTGCTTTCCCCCGGAGGAGATTTAAATTCCGGTGAAATCCAGGCTTTGTTCATTTTAATAAGCGTCAGCATGTCATCGCTGTCAGTTGACAGGCGTGTACGCTTATCGATGATGATGCCACCAGCTGCACTGAATACCCGCTCTGACAGCACGCTAGCAGCAGGGCAGGCCAGCACCTCCAAGGCGTACAGCGCCAGTTCAGGCCACGTGTCCAGCTTTGAAACCCAGTAGTTGTATGGAGCAGAGTGATCGGTCCGGACGTTGGTATGGTCAGCTAGGTACTCCCTCACCATCTTTCTGTACAGCTCCCCCCTACTCTGCCTAGACTGGGGACAGGTGACAGTGTCTTGCTGGGGTGACATAAAACTGGCAAAGGCCTTGGAGAGCGTTCCCTGCCAGTGCTGGACAAGCTGCCTGCTCGCCTACTCTCCCCCGCTACTTGGACCACAGAACCACGCCCTCTGCCGCTAGCAGCGTCAGATGGGAAGGATTGTTTCAGCTTGTGCACCAGGGCCTGTTGATATCTATTCACTCTCATACTCCTTTCCTCTGCAGGGATGAGAGTGGAAAGGTTCTGCTTGTACCGTGGGTCCAGGAGAGTGAACACCCAGTAATCGGTGTTTGAAAAAATGCTTCTAACACGCAAGAATTCCCTCTCCTCACTGGCCTGACTCTCCATTTCCTCCTCCTCCTCTTCAGCCCATACACGCTGAAGAGTTAAAAAGGACTGAGCATTGGTACCCTCTTCTGTCTCGTTGACATTCTCCTCCTCTTCCTCCTCATCCTCATCCCCCTCCTCCGATACATGCTGAGAAACAGACCGGAGGGTGCTCTGGCTATCAAGCGACGTATCTTCCTCCACCGTCTCTTGTGACAAGCGCAAAGCATCCGACTTGATGCTGAGCAGTGAGTTTTTCAACAGGCAAAGCAGCGGGATGGTGAGGCTGATAATGGCGGCATCGCCGCTGACCATCTATGTTGACTCCTCAAAGTTGCTCAACACCTGGCAGATATCAGACATCCACGTCCACTCCTCATTGTAGACTTGAGGAATCTGACTGACCTGACTACCAGTTCTGGTGGAAGTTGACATCTGGCAGTCTACAATCGCTCTGTGCTGCTGGTAAACTCTGGATAATATGTTTAATGTCGAATTCCATCTTGTGGGCACGTCGCACAACATTCGGTGAGCGGGCAGTTGTAGGCGGCGCTGCACTGCCCTGAGAGTGGCAGCATCTGTGGTCGACTTGCGGAAATGCGCACAGATGCGGCGCACCTTGGTGAGCAAATCAGACAGATTGGGGTATGTCTTGAGGAACCGCTGAACTATTAGATTGAACACGTGGGCCAGGCATGGCACATGTGTCAGTCTGCCGAGTTGCAGAGCCGCCACCAGGTTACGCCCGTTGTCACACACAACCATGCCTGGCTTGAGGTTCAGCGGTGCCAGCCACAGATCGGTCTGCGCCGTGATGCCCTGTAACAGCTCTTGGGCGGTGTGCCTTTTGTCACCTAAGCTCAGCAGTTTGAGCACCGCCTGCTGGCGCTTACCGACGGCACTGCTGCTGCGACTAGAGTTACCGACTGAAGGCGCCGTGCCCACGGATGGTAATTCGGTGGAGGAGGAGGAGGGGTCAGAGAAGGAGGCATAGTACGTCTGAGAGACCGTGACCGAGGTAGGCCCCGCAATCCTCTGTGTGGGCAGTACATGAGCGGCCCCAGGGTCAGTCTCGGTCCCAGCCTTCACCAAATTAACCCAATGTGCTGTCAGTGAGATATAGTGTCTCTGCCCGGTAGCACTTGTCCACGTGTCTGTGGTTAGGTGGACCTTCTCAGAAACAGCGTTGGTCAGGGCACGGATGATGTTCTGTGACACGTGCTGGTGTAGGGCTGGGACGGCACATCGGGAAAAATAGTGGCGGCTGGGGACCGAATACCGAGGGGAAGCCACTGCCATGAGATTGCGAAAGGCCTCGGTCTCTACCAGCCTATAGGGCAGCATCTCCAGGCTTAGCAATTTGGAGATGTGGACGTTGAGGGCTTGGGCATGTGGGTGGGTGGAACTGTATTTCCTCTTGCGCTCCAGCATCTGCTGTAAAGACAGCTGAACGCTGCGCTGGGACACATTGGTGGACGCTGTGGAGGATCGTGGAGGCGAAGGTGTGGTTTTCCGGTGGGAGGCGCTCGTGCCGGGGTCCTGGGCAGGGGGTTGACTAGCAGAGGCAGCGAGTCACACAGGGGAAGGAGCAGTGCTGGGACCCGCAGGAGGTGAACGGCCTTGGTTCCATTGAGTGGGGTGTTTAGCACTCATATGCCTACGCATGCTGGTGGTGGTTAGGCTAGTAGTGGTGGCACCCCTGCTGATCCTGGTGTGGCACAGGTTGCACACCACAGTCCATCCTCACTTTCTTTAAAGAACCTCCAGACTTGCGAACATCTAGGCCTCGCCACGGGAGCTTCACTACAAGAAACAGTTGCTGCTGATGCACCAGCTCTGGCCCTGCTTCTCCCTCTGGCCACACCACTGCCTCTTCCAACCTGTTCTGGTGCAGCACTCGCCTCCGCCTCAGAAGCACTGTCTTCACTCGGCATATCAACCCAGCTTGGGTCAGTCACCTCGTCATCCTCCAATTCCTCAGTCTTCTCCCCCTCTGACTTCCTGCCCTGACAACAACTTCACCACTGTCTGACAACCGTGTCTCCTCATCGTCCGACACCTCTTTACAAAATTCTTCCACTAACTCAACATTGTCATCATCATCATCACCCACAGACTGCGACAGTTGGAAAACTTGGGCATCGGGAACGAGGTCAGCAGCAACCTGAGAAGTGGTTTGTGACTCTGGGAAGGGTCCAGAAAACAGTTCCTGAGAGTATGCTGGATCGCATTCCAAATTTTCCTGGGAGGAGGCAGACTGGGGGGAAGGAGGTTGAAGTGGAGGAGCCAGAGGAGTGCTACCTTGGGTAACGTGGGTGGACTGCGTGGAAAACTGACTGGTGGACAAATTACTTGAAGCATTGTCCGCAATCCATGACATCAGCTGTTCGCACTGTTGTGGTTTCAACAGTCCTCTACCACGTGTCCCTGTAAGTTGAGACATGAAGCTAGGGAGTGTAGCTCTGCGGCATTCCCCTGCTCCCTCATCAGCAGGTACTGTCTCACCCTGCCCAGGACCACGGCCTCTGCCCCCTGCAGTAATTGAATGCCCACGCCCTCGTCCTCGAACCTTAGCCCTGGGATTCAACATTTTCTGTATATAAGTGTATTATATAAAAAAGATAAAATAAATAAACCTGCTGTACTGAAACCCACAAACTTGTTCAATCTGAACAAGTAAATATATAGGTGGATAAGTTAGATCAAAATTACGTATGTTATTACGTACCGTGCAGTATGGAGCAATTACACGGAAACTATTAGATTAGGCAGACTTGGTCTGCTTAGTTGCAACCCAGACAAATGTCGCACAGAATTTTTCTAATGTAGCTGTATCAGTGACAGCAAAAGACCTTTTTTAATTAAGTGACGTAAAGAATGTGTCACCTGGACAGAAAATATGGATTGTGTTAGTGGACAGCTGAACTGTGACACACAGAATGGTTCCACACAGCTTTGTGAAATGGATTTGTATCATTAAGATAAAACAACAAAATAACTATTTTTTTATATATATTTTTTTATATATATTTTTTTATAATTTTTTTTTTTTTAACGTGACGTGCAGAAACTATCAGAGAGCAAACTCAGCTCCTGCTGACGGTGGCTATTTTGACTGCAACCTAGACAAATGTCGCACAGAGATTTTTGTAATCTAGCTGTATCAGTGACAGCAAAAGACCTTTTTTAATTAAGTGACATACAGAATGTGTCACCTGGACAGAAAATACGGATTGTGGTGAGTGGACAGCTGAACTGTGACAAACAGAATGGTTCCACACAGCTTTGTGAAATGGATTTGTATCACTGAGATAAAACAACAAAAAAACTATTTTTTTATATATTTTTTTATATATTTTTTTTTTATAGTTTCTTTTTTTTTTTTAACGTGACGTGCAGAAACTATCAAAGAGTAAACTCAGCCCCTGCTGATGGTGGCTATTTTGACTGCAACCCAGACAAATGTCGCACAGAGATTTTTGTAATCAAGCTGTAACAGTGACAGCAAAAGACCTTTTTTAATTAAGTGATTTAAAGAATGTGTCACCTGGACAGAAAATACGGATTATGGAGAGTGGACAACTTAACTGTGACACACAGAATAGTTCCACACAGCTGTGTGAAATGGATTTGTATCACTGAGAAAAAACAACACAAAAACTATTTTTTGTATAGATTTTTTTTAAATATTTTTTTATATATATATATATTTTTAATGTGACTTGCAGAAACTATCAGAGAGCAAACTCAGACCCTGCTGATGGTGGCTATTTTGACTGCAACCCAGACAAATGTCGCACAGAGATTTTTGTAATCAAGCTGTATCAGTGACAGCAAAAGACCTTCTTTAATTAAGTGACGTACAGAATGTGTCACCTGGACAGAAAATATGGATTGTGGTGATTGGACAGCTGAACTGTGACACACAGACAACAAAAAAACTATATATATATATATTTTTTTTTTTTTTTAACTTGACATGCAGAAACTATCAGAGAGCAAACTCAGCCCCTGCTGACGGTGGCTATTTTGACTGCAACCCAGACAAATGTCGCACAGAGATTTTTGTAATCAAGCTGTAACAGTGACAGCAAAAGTCCTTTTTTAATTAAGTGACATAAAGAATGTGTCACCTGGACAGAAAATACGGATTGTGGAGAGTGGACAGCTGAACTGTGACACACAGAATGATTCCACACAGCTATGTGAAATGGATTTGTATCACTGAGAAAAAACAACAAAAAACTATTTTTTTATATATTTTTTTTATATATTTTTTTTATATTTTTTTTTTTTAACATGACTTGCAGAAACTATCAGAGAGCAAACTCAGCCCCTGATGACGGTGGCTATTTTGACTGCAACCCAGACAAATGTCGCACAGAGATTTTTGTAATCTAGCTGTATCAGTGACAGCAAAAGACCTTTTTTAATTAAGTGACGTACAGAATGTGTCACCTGGACAGAAAATACAGATTGTGTTGAGTGGACAACTGACCTGTGACACAAAGAATGGTTCCACACAGCTGTGTGAAATAGATTTGTATCACTGAGATAAAACAACAAAAAAACTATATATTTTTGTTTTTTTTGTTTTTTTTAACGTGACATGCAGAAACTCTGCTGACGGTGGCTATTTTGACTGCAACCCAGACAAATGTCGCACAGAGATTTTTGTAATCAAGCTGTATCAGTGACAGCAAAAGACCTTTTTTAATTAAGTGACATACACAATGTGTCACCTGGACAGAAAATACGGATTGTGGTGAGTGGACAGCTTAACTGTGACACACAGAATGGTTCCACACAGCTGTGTGAAATGGATTTGTATCACTGAGATAAAACAACAAAAAAACTATTTTTTATAAATTTTTTAATATATTTTTTTATATATATATTTTTTGAACGTGACATGCAAAAACTATCAGAGAGCAAACTCAGCCCCTTCTGACGGTGGCTATTTTGACTGCATACCTGACAAATGTCGCACAGAGATTTTTGTAATCTAGCTGTATCAGTAACAGCAGAAGACCTTTTATAATTAAGTGACGTACAGAATGTGTTACCTGGATAGAAAATACGGATTGTGGTGAGTGGACAGCTGAACTGTGACACACAGAATGGTTCCACACAGCTGTGTGAAATGGATTTGAATCACTGAGATAAAACAACAAAAAACTATTTTTTTATATATTTTTTATATATTTTTTATATATATATATATATATATATATATATATATATATATATATATTTTTTTTTTAACGTGACGTGCAGAAACTATCAGAGAGCAAACTCAGCCCCTGCTGACGATGGCTAATTTGATTGCAACCCAGACAAATGTCGCACAGAGATTTTTGTAATCAAGCTGTATCAGTGACAGCAAAAGACCTTTTTTAATTAAGTGACGTACAGAATGTGTCACCTGGACAGAAAATACGGATTGTGGTGAGTGGACAGCTGAACTATGACACACAGAATGCTTCCACATAGCTGTGTGAAATGGATTTTTATCACTGAGATAAAACAACAAAAAAACTTTTTTTTTATACTTTTTTTTATATATTTTTTTTTAGTATTTTTTTTTTTAACTTGACGTGCAGAAACTATCAGAGAGCAAACTCAGCCCCTGCTGACGGTGGCTATTTTGACTGCAACCCAGACAAATGTCGCACAGAGATTTTTGTAATCTAGCTGTATCAGTGACAGCAAAAGACCTTTTTTAATTAAGTGACGTACAGAATGTGTCACCTGGACAGAAAATACAGATTGTGGTGAGTGGACAGCTGAACTGTGACACACAGAATGTTTCCACACAGCTTTGTGAAATGGATTTGTATCACTGAGATAAAACAACAAAAAAACTATTTTTTTATATATATTTTTTTAATATATATTTTTTTTATAATTTTATTTTTTTGAACGTGACGTGCAGAAACTATCAGAGAGCAAACTCAGCCCCTGCTGACGGTGGCTATTTTGACTGCAACCCAGACAAATGTCGCACAGAGATTTTTGTAATCTAGCTGTATCAGTGACAGCAAAAGACCTTTTTTAATTAAGTGACGTACAGAATGTGTCACCTGGACAGAAAATACGGATTGTGGTGAGTGGACAGCTGAACTGTGACACACAGAATGGTTCCACACAGCTGTGTGAAATGGATTTGTATCACTGAGATAAAACAACAAAAAAACTATATATATTTTTTTTTGTTTTGTTTTTTTTAACGTGACATTCAGGAACTATCAGAGAGCAAACTCAGCCCCTGCTGACGGTGGCTATTTTGACTGCATACCAGACAAATGTCACACAGATTTTTGTAATCAAGCTGTATCAGTGACAGCAAAAGACCTTTTTTAATTAAGTGACTTACAAAATGTGTCACCTGGACAGAAAATACAGATTGTGGTGAGTGGACAGCTGAACTGTGACACACAGAATGTTTCCACACAGCTTTGTGAAATGGATTTGTATCACTGAGATAAAACAACAAAAAAACTATTTTTTTATATATATTTTTTTATATATATTTTTTATATATATTTTTTTTTAACGTGACGTGCAGAAACTATCAGAGAGCAAACTCAGCCCCTGCTGATGGTGGATATTTTGACTGCAACCCAGACAAATGTCGCACAGAGATTTTTGTAATGCAGCTGTATCATTGACAGCAAAAGACCTTTATTAATTAAGTGACGTACAGAATGTTTCACCTGGACAGAAAATACGGATTGTGTTGAGTGGACAGCTGAACTGTGACACACAGAATGGTTCCACAGCTGTGTGAAATGGATTTGTATCACTGAGATATAACAATAATAAAAAAGGGGTTATATATGGCGATAGCTGCACTACTAGTGCCAGCCAGCCAGCCCAGCCAGGAGACCAAAAAAAATGTCTTGTAGCCCTTAGAAGGGCTGTTGGGTTCTTTGAGATCACTCCTGCCTAACAAAGAACTAAATGCAGGCCCTAACACTCTCCCTGAAACGCAGCAGCTCTATCCCTAACGACATCCAGACAGCATCTGAGCCGAGCACCGCAGGCAGTCACTAGTATATTCCAGGGTCACCCGATCAGGCCAGCCAACCCCTGCTATCGACATGTAAGGGCCCCACGTGATGTTGGGTGTACCGCAGAGTCTCCTGGCTTGTGATTGGCTGAGTTTATAGGTGCCAAAAATGCACAATGCGGAAGTTGCCATTTCCTCGAGCATGCTCGCTCATCTCTAATCTTTAAATGTGCTAGAATTATCATAGTGGCTTAGGTTGTTAGATAAATCTGGTGAATCTACAGACTGCTTACCTAAAAGCTTAAATAATTTTTCCAAGTTAAATTAAAAGTTTCCCAGCAGCAGTAAATGCACTAAAATAACAATTTGGTACTAACCACTTTTCTCCCCTTCTTCTTCCTGCACTGCTTTCCAATTCCCCTGCAAGTGTTTGGCTTCCTTACTGCAGAATTGAGGTCCCATATACACCACATCACCGCTACAGCAAATTACTGGTCTTGACAGTCATATGATATATACTGCTGAGGCTAGTGATTGACGGCCCAGTGACATTGTGTACAGGATGTCCCTGCTGCAACCAGGAAGATGGTGTCAGTGCTGCAGGACATACATAAGCCTGATGATGAAAGCAGCAGGGGAGAAAACTGATAGTTTATTATTTTAGTACATTTACTGCCTCTGGGAAACTTTTACTTTAACTTGTACAGCTCATATAAGCCAACTTTTAGTCTTCTTTCGGATTTTTGACCCAGTCTATTTTGGTACATATTGTCGCAAAAAGTCAAATTTAAGCCACATCTCCTTTCTTGCTAAGGCACCCCACTTTTCAAATGTCACACCGCTTTCTAAGGTGCAGCAAAATCTAAAACTTTGGATGTAACATTTCGCTTCAAATAGCACTGAAGTTATACCAGCATTGACATGCAAACACATTAGTAAATCTTGGCCACCATTTTCTTTCAGGAGATAAGAAAACTGTCTGTGGACATTTGATTGACACACAGATGCAGGACTTATTACAAGACAGAGCACTGATAAAAATTTACCATAACTGTTATCAATCCTGAATGTCATGGAGGAAAAAAGTGAACCCTAAATTACACCCACACCTCTGTCCCTGCCTACTGGCACGACCAGCCTAATTGGCAGACTACAACTGATCAATGGTCCCTACTTATTTACATAAGGGCAGTAAGATAATGGGCTGCATCAAAAGGGGCATGGATGCCTGTGATGATACCATAGTCCTGCCACTACAAATCACTAGTCAGACCACACATGGAGTACTGTGTACAGTTCTGGGCTCTTGTGAACAAGTCAGACATACCAGAGCTGGAGAGGGTTCAGGGGAGGCATAACTGGAATGGATGGACTACAGGACCCACAAAGATTATCAAAATTAGGTTTATTCAGTTCATAGGAGTACATAACTTGAAAATGGGTGGACTACAGGAAAATTAGGGTTATTCCGAAAAAAGACGACTGAGGGGAGATCTAATAAATATATCAAGGGTCAGTACAGAGATCTCTCCCATCATCTATTTATTCCCAGGACTGTGAAGAGGAGACATACTCTGCTTCTAGAGGAAAAAGGTTTCTACACAAACATAGGAGAGGATTCTTTACGGTAAGAGCAGTGAGACTCCTGATTACATTTAGAAGCGGTGATGGATCCGCCTAAGTTATGTAGATGCTATGTTCTTAGAGTAAAGAGTCTATGATGATATAAAAATATAAGTATAAAAAGATCTCTGCATTGTCAATTCTCATATTTGTGCAAAAGGTTGGGAGAGATAGGAAACATTCAAAAAACATTATGGGAGAAGTTATCATGCCTTGCACTCCAGAATTCTGACTTTAAAAATGTGACTTTTGAGACTTTTTTTAGCTTATTTGTACAAAAATCTTTCAAGATTTTTAAAAATTTCTACAAGACTAACTCCACTTACTCCAGTTTTGAAATGTGGGTGGGAAAGTAGATGGTTAGCTATGTTTCACTTCAGGTTTATCACTGCGAGTTGCAAACCAGGTCACAAACTCACAGGGGATGGCATTATAAATCTGAGTAAAATTTATAGGCAAAGGTGTCAGGTTTAAAGAATTAACAAACATTGTGCAGCATTTGATAAATTTGACACAAAGTATGCCAACACAAACTCAAGCAATACTGAATTCAAATATTACCCTCATGATAAATCCCCCCTTTTTTCTTTTTTTGCTGCACAATGACATTGAGTATATATGTCTACTAATGTAAAGTCTTTTTATTCCACCTGCATTTTTTCCTAGTCTGCAAACTCTTGTAAAATTCAAGACTTACACAGGTATACTGTACATAAATTATATTCTGCCAAAATAAAGATTAATCTACTACATAACAAGCAGAATATATTAAGGAGCAGCATGAATGTGTAATCCGAAGAAAGATAGTTAGCAGAACGGCAGCAGTAATGAACAGTATTTTAAGTCAGCATTTTAACCTTCGTGTCTGTCAGTTTTGACCTTTTACCAACCTCAGCCAAAGCATGATTTCTCACTTTTGCTAGTCTCTGCTGCATGGATGGATGCTGAATTTGACAGCAGAAGGTTTTACATGAAAAGGAAAAGTAGTTAAAAATCATGTTTTGCGATGATAGAGTACATTTATACAGTGTTCATTACCACTCTGGGCAGCAACAGCACTAGCAGGATTGATTGGGTACAAGTAGCTTATATTGTATGAAAGGAGAAGGCGTTATTGACCTGCATGGGAGCAGAAGTGACCTAACAATGACCTCCTGTTCACCTGAAATTGACCTTGAAAACAACCTAGATTTCACCCCACGTGTAATAAAAAGTGTTGTACTACAATAAGAACTATTAGACCTGACATATTGGCCATTTTTTCCTTACTTTTTTAAAAGCTGTGCATCTGGGGGTAGAATGACATTTAGAATTGTTGATTTTGCAGCTGCATTGGGTGTTTTTTTTTCCTCAGATTTATGGAGGGTCCCATGCAGACTTTGTAGAGCTTCATGATAAATTTTGCAATTCATCATTATGCTTTCTGCAACAGTCTAAACTATGCCAAGACAACTGTTCTATCTGTTGTTCTGACCATAATGGGCTATAGAAATGATTTAGGCGACAATATTGGTTATCTGTAATTGCATATAAATAATCCATGAGACTCCAAACAATGTCCTTTTATACTATCCTCGCTAGCCCTGGTGATTTCAGCAAACAAAATGAGAATTATATATAAAATAATGTTTTATTTATATAACATCCACATCAGAGATGAACACATTTCTTCAAATTCATTTTATGTCTAATTTGGCAAGATTAAAAAAAAAATCAAGTCCAAATAGACTCTACCCAAATCAAGTATACTCCAATTGTTCTGAAACTTGAATTAAAAGTCTCTGGTCTCTTAGAACCCAGGATTAATAGAATAATAAGAATAAAGAGATAAGCATAATACATCACTAGAAAGAGATGTGCAAATGCTCATTTTCCAAATAGAGAAGTGTACTGAGCATCACAGTATTATGTTTTTCTGAATTAAATGTGCAAGAAGGAAAAAATTACCCTGGTTAACTGAGTGGACTTGGGGAAACTTTGGGAGTGATCTTTCTCATTAGGGAGACCAACAAGTATGCATGAAGAGTATTATAGTTTGGAAAAAGTTGCTCTGCCTGTCTTGGAACCATATAAGAAAATTTTAGAATGTTATATATTCTGGCATCAGATAAGCTTAGTATTCTTTTCTTTTTGGAGTCAAATCTAATTTGAATATATTTACTATAAGCCCAAAGGTATGCAAAGTTAGCTTTCCTTCCAAAAAGAAAAAAATAACATTAAAAATATCTGATGCCAGCAGATATAGATACTAAGACTTCAATACTTCTCATGCATACTTATTGGTTTTCCTAATGAATAAAGAGCTCCCCCAAGAGTACCCTAAAAGCCACTCAGCTAAAATGGGCAATTTTCTAACTAGATGCTCAGTACTCTTGTCTTTTTGCAAGAAGAGTTGGCTTGCAAGTTTTATTTCAAGTGAAGTATTATGTTTCGTGTGTCTCTCTCTCTGTGAGCCACCCAAAACAAATCAGTAGAATTGAGTCTCTCATTTCTAGTCCATGTGTTTGTAGTGCTTTGCAATCAGAGGAATCATTCAAACTAAGTGGCTTTAATTACAAATATCACTTGTATATTAAATAAAATAAACACTATTCTATCAAAAGGAAGCTTTCAACACTGAGTACTGGCCTCTTTTAAGGGCCCTGAAATTTTGGACCTATTTGACCTTGTGTACACATTAAAGAGGTTTCTGAAAATCCAAACTTATCTTCTACCCACGGTATAGGGGATGTGTTTGACGGCTGGGGGTCCCACCTTTGGGACCCCACTGATCATGAGAACAAGGGTTCCTGTCTCCATTTGGCTGGAACAATGGTTGAGCATGCATATTTATTTATTTATTTGACTCACTTATATAGAGCTGTCATATTCCACAGAGCTTTAAAGACATCACACTGTTTCCAATGGGGGTTCACAATCTGAGTTCCCTCTCAGTATATCTTTCGATTGCAGGTGGAAACCCAAACAAACAGGGGAGAACATACAAACTCCATGCAGATGGTGATCTTGAGTCAGATTCAATTCTAGAAGCCCAGCGCTGCAAGGCATAAGTTGTAACCATTGAGCCACTGTACTACCCCAAGCTGCCAGTCCATTCAAACTTTATTATACTGCTGATGCAGATAGCCTTTACCATTCAAATGTGGGAATGGCAGCAAGATACCCCCATTCCCATGATCTGTTAGGTTCAAGTGGTTGACCCCCCCAGTGACTATGCACTGGATAAGGGATACATTTTGATTTTGTGAACAGAATGCCCATTTAAAATGAGCCCATCTGCCTTTTAAGATACTGCAGTTCAGTAATTCACATGCTATTTTCACAAAAGGAAACAACAGTTGTCCTTCCTGTAGAATTTCTTCCTTATAGCTTGAGAAAAAGCTAATATGGCAATTGCTGGAGTCATGGACTTAATGACCTACTAGATTACAGGACTGTCCAGTGGGTCTAGGTACCCACTGGATATTTACCCACAGCAAAGTCTGTGAGATCAACCAGAGATTTTGATACAAGGACATGCATTTGTTCTGTATAGCTAGATCATGGATCCTCAAGGCAATTCACTCCATCCATAAGAAGAGGTTTGAATTATCTTAATGCAGTAGAGGACTAGTCGTACAGCAGCATTATAAATCCACAAACCAGAATTCCTGAACATAGATGTACCACCTCATGGAAACCCCCTCCAACAGGCCGAGACCTATTGTACCAAAAGTTGCAATTTGGCATATTCCCTTCGTAAGGCACTAGTTGCCAAGCCTGGGACTTCAAACCAGCCTCACCAGATTTTTGCAAATTTATTTGGACATTTCCTCTTTAAATATATACCTTGCTCACATTGTAGTAGTATATTAAGCCTAATTAATAAATTCCGCTTGTGACGGCGGTTGTTGATCCAACCAATGTTTGGCTATTAATATTCTAGCATAATAACATCCTGCGAATACCTATGTTTAAAGCGCTCTTATCTTCAGTGTTTCCCAACAGCCCTAACAGGCATACCTTGGGATTGCGGGGCAATCTGATTTTCATAACTTTAGTGATCAGATGAAGAACATTATCCCAGAAGTCCTGTAACTTTATACAAGACCAAAACATATGTAATAGATTAGCCCCATCCGATGCACAGCGCGGACAGTCGGAAACCTCCCTGATACCTATCTTACAAAGAAATTCCGGGGTCCTGTATACCCGATGAAGCAGATATAGTTGAGACACCCTCTGCGCCTCGCACAGTGAGAGCACGGGGGTCTCAGCCAGAAGATCCTCCCATTCATCCTGCATCAGGGACCCCACATCTCATTCCCATCTGTTTTTAAGTGATGACAGGTCAACCGTGGGCAATTTTGTAGTCAAGTTGTTATAAAGCGCAGATATAAACCCCCTAGCACTGCCCTTCCTCAGTAGCTGTTGGAGCACAGGAGGTGACGTTTCTAGCTGTGCCTTATCTTTAAACTGTGCCTGAAAGGCGTGCCGCAATTGCAAAAACTGGTAAAAGGCGCTTTGTGGAAGATTATACTCTGTCTGTAATTGGGCAAATGACTTCATAACCCCTTCCGAATGTATTTGGGAAAGGAACACTATGCCTCTTACCGCCCAGGGCGAGAATCCCTCTAATCTAAAGATTTCAGGCAACTGCAGATTATTCCACAGGGGGGTCTGATCGTATAACCCCTTTATTCCATGTAACTCCTTATACTTAGCCCAAGTCCGAACTATTAAAGAGAAGGTGGGATATGATTTTTGCAAGGAGTAGTGATTACCCAACTCTGCCAGAGCTATGGGGGCTCTTTGTTTTATAAACAGGGAGGCCATTCTGGCAGAGGGACTCAACTCATCCGTCTGACCCCAGCCCTTAAGATATTGTAATTGGGCTGCCAAAAAATATTGCCAAGGGTTGGGTAGGGCCAACCCCCCTTCCATTTTCCCTTTCTGGAGGGTTTCAAGACGTATTCGGGGCTGGTGCTTTTTCCAAACTAGGGAATGGAAGATTCCCTGAATTTTATAGAAAATTCTCTGAGGTATCCAGATAGGTGAATTATGTAGGATGTATAACAGCTGCGGCATCCAGATCATTTTGATCAGGTTGCAGCGTCCTATGATAGACATGGGAAGTTTGCACCAAACATTTAGTTTCTCAACGAATTTCTGAATCAGTGGACCAATATTCAACCTGACTTAATCAGATACCTTTGCGGTAACCGTGATACCTAAATATTTAAAACACTGCCGGACCTGCAATGGAACAAGGGACCAATCAAGTTGATCTGGTACAGGATCTAATGGGAGGATGACCGACTTGTCCCAGTTAATTGTAAGTCCTGAGTACAGGCCAAATTCCGTGATATGGTTCATCAGGGGGAGGATGGAATTTTGCAAATCTCCTACATATAAAAGCATGTCGTCCGCATAAAGCGAAACCCTTTCCTCCTGTCGTCCCAAAGGAAAACCCAGTCCAAAGAGGTGACGCTCTCAATATGCAGGCAAGAGGCTCCACAGCAATCGCAAACAGGAGTGGCGAAAGCGGGCAGCCCTGTCGCGTCGCTCTATGCAAGGGGAACGGAGAGGATAATATACCATTTGCTCTAATCCTAGCCGTTGGCAACTTGTACAGTAGTTTCACCCACTGTGGGAAGATTGGGCCAAAACCCATTTTCTCCATAACCTCCCATAAATAGAGCCCATTTCCACACTATCAAAAGCTTTCGCAGCATCCAATGAAACAACTGCTCTAGCCCCTCCCGTGGTCATAGGTCTCTGTAAGTTCATAAAAAGGCGGCGTAGATTCATAGATGTGCTTTTATCTGGTATAAATCCAGATTGGTCTGCGTGAATAATAGTCGAAATGGCTCTATTCAATCTTTTCGCTAGAACTTTCGCTAATATTTTAACGTCAGTCGGAAGCAGTGAAATGGGCCTATAGGATTCAACCTGGGTGGGGTCCTTATTGGGCTTAGGTATAACCACTACCACCGCCTCCCGCATAGAAGCCGGAAGTACACCCATCTCTAAAGCATCCCGAAAAGTATCCAGCAGTTGAGGAAGTAAAGTCTCCTGATATTTCTTATAAAATTCGATGGGCAAGCCATCAAAGCCCGGGGCTTTTTCATTTGGGGATGATCCTAAAGCCAGTTTAAGTTCTTCAAGGTCTAGCGGCTCATCATGATAGCTAGCCCACTCCTGTGAAAGTTTAGGTAGTTCCACTGCGCTCAGGTAATATCCTATGGCATCCCTCCCCCTGCCCTGCAAAGTGGAGGTATATAGTGTCTTATAATAGGTTGAAAATTCCCCTAAAATATCAGGATCCTCCGTCAATGAGACACCGTTAGCATTGACGATCTTACCAATTCTGGATGGGCCATCCTGCGCCTTAACAACTCGGGCAAGCAAACTACCTGCACTTTCACCTGCTTCATAATATTTTTGTTTAAGAAAAAATCTCTTATTTTCAGCAGTGTGCGTTATATGTTCAGAGAGTTTTTCCTGCGCAGCCAACCAGAGGGACTTAGCGGACTCCGCAGGACTAGTAATATAGGCTGCCTCCCTTTCTCTCACTTCACGGACTAATGACTCATATACTTTCGTTTGCGTTTTCCTCCTTTTAATTCTCTGAATATACAGGCCCCTAACATAGGCTTTCATTGTGTCCCATACCGTCCCAATTGCCGCAGTGCCCACATTAGTGACAAAAAAGTAATGAAGCTTATCACATAGAGGGTCCTGTTCGTCAAGGAGCTGGATCCAAAAAGGGTTCAGTTTCCATGAGAAAGGACCAACAAGCGGCCCACGGGCCCCCAGACGCAGCTCCACATGTATGGGAGAGTGATCTGATATACTGCATGGTAAGTTTTCAATCTTAGCTACCAGAAAGGAAGCCTCAAGGGATCCCAGCGGCAAGTCAATATGGGACAGGGAGTTATGTGAGGATGAAAAACAAGAGTATTGACGCAGATCTGGATTACGCATCCTCCATAGATCGTGCATGTCTATCTCTCTCAGCAGTCTCTCCAGGGAGGTCTCTTTAAGATCGGGTGGCGTTCGCTCCCCATAGAATTTATCAAGGGTCGGGTCTAAATATTTATTAAAATCACCCAACATATATACTGGTATTTGGGGTCCCTGAGAAATTATTGTAACTATTCTCTTGATAACTTCACAGGAGTATGGTGGAGGAATATATACAGCTATCAAATACAATTAAACCCGGAATATAGTACAACGAAGGCATATAAATCTGCTATCCGGATCTAGCTCCACAGAGTGCACTCAAACGGAACCGCTCTGTGTATTAGTATACTGACCCCCCTGGCGAGCGCCGAGAACGTAGAATGATACGCAGGAGAGATCCATGGTCTATGGATCACTCTCTGAGATTGCTTAACAAAATGCGTTTCCAGCAAGCACAGGACGGCTGGCTGGAACCTCTGAAGCGCCGTGAAGACTGCCTGCATCTTAGTAGCATCACTAAGGCCTCTAACATTCCATACAATCACATGAGTGCTACCTGCCATAGTAAGTGTCGTAGGGTATATATCGTAAACATATCATTCCTGAGCCCCCCATACTCTGAGCAGCCATGGGTGTAAATAAAAAAGGGTAGTCTCTCCGCGGAACCCAGCCCCCCAAATCCCCCCCAAAAAAACAAGTACAAACCAAAACCTCCCCCAAGTGTCCACAAAAAAAAGGACACGAAGCAAATACATTTCCCGCAACTGGCATATGTGAAGGGCAGTACCTACAAGAGCCTGAGCTCAACTGCGTGGAGAGATTCATACTAATAAGGTAGAGATCTACCCCAGCAACATCAAACATAATAACGGCAGCATAAAGAACAGTAGCTGTACGCAAGTGCATAACGTAAAAACACTATGTAGTAAAACTGTAAACATGGTGAGCCCGTGTGACATACACAGGGAGGGACCAAGCTCTTCCAGAATCTCCAAAAATATGTGTGACAATGGAAAGAGTACATAAGAGGAGAAGTAGAAGAGCAAAATAGTAGAGTATAATACTCATCCGTATGGCCCCATAGCAGTCAGTCAGCGTCTAGCCTGAGGTCTGGGAGACCAGGAACTCACTCCTGGTAGTCCATCTCCGCTTCCGGTCTCAGGAGATCAGCATTCCGGTCCACCCATTGCACCGCGTCCTCCGGTGTCTCAAAGACGTGCACGCGACCGCCAGCGACCACTCGGAGCCTTGAAGGATAAAGCATAGAATACTTTACGTTCTTCTGATGGAGTCTCCTTTTAATATCCATGTATTTGGCTCTGCGTTTTTGGACTGCGGCCGAAAAGTCGGGGTAAATGGAGATTTTATTATTATTGATCAGCAAATTAGGATTATCTCTGGCAACTCTCAAAATATTATCCCGGTCTTGGAAGTGCAGGATTTTAAGAAGAATCAGTCTAGGTGGCGCCCCTGGAGGCAGCGGCCGGCAGGGCACCCTGTGTGCTCTTTCAATAGCAAACATGGCTGACAGGGAATTGGTTCCAAATTTTTCTTTAAGCCAGTCCTCAAAAAAGGTTACAGCATTAGGGCCCTCAGCTTTTTCCGGAACACCCACTAGTCGCAGATTGTTGCGGCGAGAGCGATTTTCCAAATCTTCCGCTTTATTAATCAGAAGAGTTATATTGTGAATAACTTTAGCAAGGTCCCTTTTTACTGGAGGCATCTGGTCTTCCAGAAGGCTTACTCTTTCTTCTACCCCAGCAATCCTTTCATTAATCTTTTTTATGTCATGACGTAGAAAAGACATGCTCTCCTGCAACGAGCCCATGGATGTAGTAAGGGTAGTCAGGGTAGAGCAGCAGCCCTGTACCGCCAGGAATACATCTTTGGTAGTGGGTTCAGCTAAAGATGAAGGGCCCAGTGGGTCAGCAGCCCCCACAGCCTCAGCATGAAGGTCCAGCTCCAGAAGCACAGCAGCCCCCGCCTCTCCCGCCATCTTCTCACTGCAGCCACCATTTTGGCATTCACTGCCCCCCCGGGCCTTCTCAGCCAGCACCCCAGATTCACCCCAGATTCACCCCAGATTCACAGACCTCTGGCTTGCTCCGGGTGTCTCCGGATCCTCGCTGCATGGAGGGACCCGGCGAACTGCCCTAGTCTCGCGGCCACATCTCCCAGCCGGGCAGGCGCTGCGGCACCATGTTGCTTCAGCGGTGCAGGCCCCGCTCCTTCCCTGGCCTCCTTCTCCTTCTCCTTCTTGGATGCCCTCTTCATGGTGCCCCACGGTCTCAGGCAAGTTCCTCACCCCTCCGCTGCACTGCTTGGGTAGGATGTCGGCGCTAGCCTCAGGATGACGGAGGATTAGTGCAGATGCTGCCCGGAGCTCTCCCTCACGCGTCCGCTCACATAGCCAGTCAGGCCACGCCCCCCTGTGCTGCTTTACTTGAGTCATCATGGTTCAATACTCCCTGGTCTGGCTCCTGGTTTGACAAACAATTGAAACAAGTGAGAGTCTCTGACATGCTAAAATTCCAGACAGAAAGTTAAAGACTTTGGACAGGAACTAGTATAAATGGAGTAACTTATAAAATGATATAAAAACACCATCTACTCAGTTTTCAATAAAAAAGATCACTTTCAGTTTGAGTATAACTTATTCAGACCCAAATCAGAAGAGCAATTTCAGCGAACTGGACCAGAATCCAATTTTAAGAAATTTGCTTATCATTATATGTCCCTTTGAAGCTGTGACCAATTTCTTGTTTTAATATGATGTTCCCCATGCAACCTCTTAAAGAGGTGAGCCCTGAAGGCCACAGCTAGTTTAGGAATTGTTAGATAAAATACACAATGGTGTAAATGGGCCTTCAGGTTTTGGAATATTATTAATATCCTTGTTTATTTTCACATTGTACCAGAAGTAAAATGTGAAAACATAAATAAAATGTTCTAACATTGTAGGTGATGTGCTACAATATTTTGGAAGGGAATAGTTTTCCCTGTAGCAATATCCATGCATTGATATAAGAGAATCTTCACCTGACCTTGAGTCTTGTGTCAGATCATATTATGTGGTTGCTTTTGTCATTTAAAGCCTTTGGATCTAACGTTCATTTCCTAGATCTAGCAGAACATCAGACCAAACAGGCATCTGTCAGAAAGAGTTCCCACAGGTTCTTTGCCTTCTTATTATTATGACCTAGAATTAAACTATTTTTCTCAACTGTTATGTAAGAGACAGATTACACTGGCAATGCATTTCACATTTTGAAATAAACCATGTGTTTATATTTTAGTTTTGCTTATTTAATTAAGATTAACACACAAACAAGCAATGCTCTATCCATATGCTAGAGGTTAAATAAAGGAACATTCCGGTTTCTGCATTTAATGCTTTTTCACTGTGGAGTGCAAAGCCATGCAACTTATTAATATACTTGGTGCATTACTTTCTAACTTGTATGGTAAAAGTTAAATTGCTCTGCAAAGTTAATGTTCTTTAAAAAACATTACAATAAATGCTTTTGAAAGATACTTAGCATTAAACATCACAAAACAGTATATGGAATCCCTATAATCATAATAACCTGTACTATATAGTGAATAAATGACATTTGTCATGTAGACAAGGCTAAAGGGGTTGTCTCGCCTCAATTAGGGATGAGCGAATGAACTTCGGATGAAAAATTTGCAAAAAAAAAACTTTGTTTCAATACTGTACGGAGCAAACGCTCCATACAGTATTATAATGTATTGGCTCAGATGGGCCGAAGTTATTACTTCGTGAAGTCTCATGAGACATAATAACTAGAGTTGAACGAACGTGCTCGTAACGAGCACTGTAGCGCTCGGATCCCCTGCGCTCACATGGGCGCAGCCATCCGGATCCGTCCTCCTCACTGATGGA
Source organism: Rhinella marina (assembly GCA_900303285.1). NCBI lineage: Eukaryota > Metazoa > Chordata > Amphibia > Anura > Bufonidae > Rhinella > Rhinella marina. The sequence continues at coordinate 20,175 of ONZH01023248.1, forward strand.
TCCGGATGCCTGCGCCCATGCGAACGCAGGGGATTCGAGCAGTACAGTGCTCGTTATGAGCACGTTCGCTCAACTCTAATAATAACATTTCCCAAACTCGGGTTTGGTTCCAAGTGGTACCTTGAAACCGAACCCAAGTTCAGGAAATGTTTTTTTACAGTATAAACTAATTTCTGGAGTTATGTGAACTCTTGCGAGACTTCGCAAAGTAAAACTTCGGCTCATCGGAGCCAATACATTCTAATACTGTGCGGATCGCTTGCTCCGTACAGTATTGAAACTAAGTTTTATGCAAATTTGCTCATCCCTAGCCTCAATACTCAACATGCAATTTGTTCCTTGTAGTCCTATGAGCGTTTCGATCATGTAGCTCAATTTTCCATTTTCCCTCTGTCACCTGTTTTTCTTTCACAAACATCCCCAATTTGCATGCTCGTTTCTAGGGATTATGGGGCACGGAGATACCATTGGCCAGCTGCTCTGGTGGCCGGGATTCACAGGAGAATGTTCACTCCCAGCCCTAACCACCTCGATCTTCATTACTATCCCAGAGGCTGATAATGATTATACTCCACTAGCAGCCTCGGGAGCGCACATGGACAGTCAAGGGGCAGGGTTGCTTTATCCCTAACCTGCTCACTGTGTCTTCAATCAAATATTTCAGCACCACCCCCAGAAAGCAGGGAATCGAGGCTCTGAGAGCGTTGTGGGAGCTAGGAAATAGCATAGTAAGACAACCCCTTTAATACAAGGCACTTGGTAATGTATTGTGATTGTCCATCTTGCCTCCTTTGCTGGCTTGATTTATTTTTCACAATACTGTATACACTTTTCACTTCACTGGTGGCCGAGACCGCGGGATTATGTATAGGCCAGCACATTTTCCTATGGTGTGCAAGCGTCGCCACTGCTACTGGATTGCAGGATGGTTGTAACCATGGAAAGGAGCAGTGTATAATGTGATGGAAAAATGAATCCCACCAGCAAGAAAAGTAATATGGACAACCACAATACAGTACAGTATAGTAAGTGCCATAATAAATGCCATTTGCTGCCAGAAAACCCCTTTAACATGTTGCTGATGTACAGTACAGACCAAAAGTTTGGACACACCTTCTCATTCAAAGAGTTTTCTGTATTTTTATAACTATGAAAATTGTAGATTCACACTGAAGGCATCAAAACTATGAATTATATAATTAACAAAAAACTGAAACAACTGAAAATATGTCTTATATTCTAGGTTCTTCAAAGTAGCCACCTTTTGCTTTGATTACTGCTTTGCACACTCTTGGCATTCTCTTGATGAGCTTCAAGAGGTAGTCACCTGAAATGGTATTCCAACAGTCTTGAAGGAGTTCCCAGAGAAACTTAGCACTTGTTGGCCCTTTTGCCTTCACTCTGCGGTCCAGCTCACCCCAAACCATCTCGATTGGGTTCAGGTCTGGTGACTGTGGAGGCCAGGTCATCTAGCGTAGCACCCCATCACTCTCCTTCTTGGTCAAATAGCCCTTACACAGCCTGGAGGTGTGTTTGGGGTCATTGTCCTGTTGATAAATAAATGATGGTCCAACTAAACGCAAACCGGATGGAATAGCATGCTGCTGCAAGATGCTGTGGTAGCCATGCTGGTTCAGTATGCCTTCAATTTTGAATAAATCCCCAACAGTGTCACCAGCAAAGCAGCCCCACACCATCACACCTCCTCCTCCATGCTTCACGGTGGGAACCAGGAATGTAGAGCCCATCCATTCACCTTTTCTGCGTCGCACAAAGACACGGTGGTTGGAACCAAAGATCTCAAATTTGGACTCATCAGACCAAAGCACAGATTTCCACTGGTCTAATGTCCATTCCTTGTGTTATTTAGCCCAAACAAGTCTCTTCTGCTTGTTGTCTGTCCTTAGCAGTGGTTTCCTAGCAGATATTTTACCATGAAGGCCTGCTGCACACAGTCTCCTCTTAACAGTTGTTGTAGAGATGTGTCTGCTGCTAGAACTCTGTGTGGCATTGACCTGGTCTCTAATCTGAGCTGCTGTTAACCTGTGATTTCTGAAGCTGGTGACTCAGATAAACTTATCCTCTGCAGCAGAGGTGACTCTTGGTCTTCCTTTCCTGGGGCGGTCCTCATGTGAGCCAGTTTCTTTGTATCGCTTGATGGTTTTTGCGACTGCACTTGGGGACACTTTCAAAGTTTTCCCAATGTTTCGGACTGACTGACCTTCATTTCTTAAAGTAATGATGGCCACTCGTTTTTCTTTACTTAGCTGCTTTTTTCTTGCCATAATAAAAATTCTAACAGTCTATTCAGCTTTATATCCACCTGACTTCTGCACAACACAACTCATGGTCCCAACCCCATTTATAAGCAAGAAATCCCACTTATTAAACCTGACAGGGCACACCTGTGAAGTGAAAACCATTTCAAGTGACTACCTCTTGAAGCTCATCAAGAGAATGCCAAGAGTGTGCAAAGCAGTAATCAAAGCAAAAGGTGGCTACTTTGAAGAACCTAGAATATAAGACATATTTACTGTTTCACACTTTTTTGTTAAGTATATAATTCCACAAGTGTTAATTCATAATTTTGATGCCTTTTGTGTGAATCTACAATTTTCATAGTCATGAAAATACAGAAAACTCTTTGAATGAGAAGGCGTGTCCAAACTTTTGGTCTGTACTGTATATGGCAAAATGTCCTGACACTCAGAAGAAAAATTATGGCTGTTATAGTTATAAACCCAGAAGGGGAAAGGGGGGAAAGGCACATGGCTTTCCTGGATGGGACCCTGAAACTCCTGATGGCAGCCCTAATTATACAGATGATGAACTTAATGCTGCAGCCGTTGTAAATCCAGCCTTATAGGACAATTGTTAGAGTTCTCTCTTGTACAGCGTGGACTTGAATGACCATCACATGACTAAGACAGGTAAACAATGAAAGGTTTCTATTTACTGGCAGAAGTCCTTCACCTATAATCACCTCTCTGTCTCTGTCAGTAAAAAGAGAAGAGATCTTCTAGAAAAAGGACTTTTTGAGATAACGGTTTGTTTCTCTATAATATGGAATCTTTATATCTGAGAAATATTAATTGTGTTCTCACGCTGGTCTGCTAGTGCAAGCTTTGGCCTCTTCAGATGTTTCTAATATCTGTAACCTCATCCAGTGGAAACGGCAAGTTACAGGTTTATGTGAGCTCTGGGGTAAGATATTGCCATTCCTCTATTGACCTATGTAGTAGGTGTATGCCACAATAACAAAACCCAAAAAGCAATGGCTGCCTTTTCTTCATCCTGCCCCCCAAAAAACAAAATAAAAAATTATCAAACAATCAAACTAGTATCAATAAAAATTGCTACCCATACCACAAAAAATAAGCCCATGCACAGCTCCGTTGGGAGTAAAAAAAAAAATAAATACATTTCTCAGAAAATAGTTGATATCTAAAATGCTGCTTGAAAGTAACATGGCTCCTGTAAACCAATCCATCAAAATCTGCACTGCAAAAGCCAAAAAACTTTTTTTCCTTTATGAACCCTACAGCATACCCAAACAAAAGGTTTTGCCCACATTTATGGCAATTTTTGTACCCAGTAGTACCCACCTAACATTTTAAATGGTGTTGTGCTTAGCACAAGCTGGGCACAACATGTTGGGCACTGAAATGCCATATCTGTGAAAAACTTACAATTGTCATTTTGCATGGTCTGGTGCGCATTTATTTCTGCAAAATACATGTGGTGTCAAAATGCTCACTCCACCCCTTGATAAATAACTTGAGGGGTGTACTTTCTAAAATTAGGTCACTTATTTGGGGGTGGCATTGCACCTGAAAACCATTCTAGCAAAATCCACACTCCAAAAGTTAAATGGTGCTCCTTCCTTTCTGAGCCCTGCCGTGTACCAATAGAGCAGCTTATGCCAACATTTATTTGCCATACCCAGCAGAACCTGCCTATGCATGCAAAAAGTGTAGTGTGAGTTTCAGATGGCAGACGATGGGCACAACCATATTGAGCACTGAAATGTTATATCTGTGAAAACATTTATCATTTTTATTTTGCACAGTCTGCTGCACATTAATTTTTTGCAAAATACTTGTGGGGTCCTTAATAAATATCTTCAGGGTTGTAATTTAATGTGGTCATTTCCTATTTTAAAATGTTTTTCAATACACAGATAGGAATATTGAAATCATTTACCGAAATCTCGCAAAACATTGGCCGAGACGAAGTTTTGATATGCAGAGCCCATACATTTTAATGCTGTGCAATCTTTGATCCGAAGCTCAATTTGCTGAAGCCTAAATATAATCACTGAGGTGCATTTTCCATATCTGTGTATTGAAGTGCAGTTTAAGCATCAAGAGTACAGCTATAATGTATCCTCTCTAATGTAACTATCACTGTAATGGGCTTATTCTCATGGGATCAGTGAAGTGCTTTAATGCTTTTCGTACGCAATTTTGGACTTGTTCTATGCTTTGTACTTATTCTTGAATTTGACTAATGCGTACGCATTGTGCGCTAATGCGTACAAATTCAGTCAATTAGCATACTTTTACGAGTGAAAGGAGTAAAAGAGGAGAAGTCGCAATTCTGACCTTTTTCTATTAACCAGACACCCTCCCCTCTTCCGAGCGGGGGGTGCCTGGTTTAGTCCCATTGACTAACATTATGGTCGGGTGCTCGGCTGAGCACTCGAGCAACCCCTAGTGCTCGGCCAGAGCACCCGAGCATATGAGCACAGAGGTGCTCGTTCAACACTACTTGGGATGTTTAAAGCTTGGGAAATCTTTTGGTATCCAAATCCAGCTTTAAACTTCTCCACAACAGTATCACGGACCTGCCTGGTGTGTTCCTTGGTCTTCATGATGCTCTCTGTGCTTTAAACAGAACCCTGAGACTATCACAGAGCCGGTGCATTTATACGGAGACTTGATTACACACAGGTGGATTCTATTTATCTTCATCAGTCATTTAGGACAGCATTGGATCATTCAGAGATCCTCAATGAACTTCTGGAGTGAGTTTTCTGAACTGAAAGTAAATGGGCCGAATAATTTAGCACGCCCAAGTTTTTAGTTTTATTATTACAAGAAAAGTTTAAATGATCCAATAAATTTCGTTCCACTTCACAATTGTGACCCACTTGTTGCTGATTCTTCACCAAAAATTTAAAATGTTATATCTTTTTGTTTGAGGTTTGAAATGTGGCAAAAGGTTGAAAAGTTCCAGGGGGCAGAATACTTTCGCAAGGCACTGTATATTAGAGATGAGCACACGTCTTTAAATTTGTTTAATTTCTGATTCATCAGATTTTTCAAAAAAATTGATTCATAGCCAAATCGATTGTACATAGATACAGTGTGCTCCTATTTACCTAAAAATTGGTGTATAACACTCCTAGGACTTTTTTTAATGAATTGTTGCTCTTTCTCCCCTTCCCTTTTAAGCTCTTTAAATTAATAGCAAATAATGACACTGACATATATTAACAAACAGTGTGTTTAAAAAAAAAAACATTTTTCACATTTGTTAATGCTTTGCAATATTAAAAATCTTTTAAAAAGTGTACCTTATTGGGGACAGATAGTGTTTAAACATCCACAACATTTTCAGAAAAAAATTATTAATTACCCAAAAATTATGCATTAATGGGGGCAAATCCTTGCCCCTATTTACACACACCCATGTCATGAGAAACAGTAGCTTGTTCTGCATAGAGGTGGAAAAATTATGAGTTAACGGAGGCAGAATATACGGCCGTATTTACACACAGACAATTATTAAATGTCAGAAAACACAGTGTCTTGTTCTGAAGTAGAGCAAGCCTGGCAAAACTCACTATTGAAATAAAGGATGAGTGAAATAATACATGTGATAAGAATATGTAAAAGAGACATGAATACAAAATAGAATGAAAGTTGAGGTTGTGAAAGACAGGAATAAAAGAAAAAGAGAATTATAGCAAAAGAAACAAAAAATAGAGTGAATAAGTAAGTAATATATCCAAAGGATGAGTAATTAGACGTATGATATAGAGATGAGCGAACATGCTAGTCCGAGCTTGGTGCTCGTTCGAGCATTAGGGTATTCGTACATGCTCGATACTCGGACAAGCATCTCGCGATACTCGAGGAAATGGCATCTTCCTCTTCCTGCATGTTAGGAGCCTTTTTCTCAGTCAATCAACATGCAGGAGAGTCTTTGGTACCCCCTAGCATCACGTGGAATCCCTACAAGTCGATAGCAGGGATTGACAGGCCAGTTCAGATGAACTGGGAATAAAAGAATCTGGTCCCACGCTGCTCACCTCAGACGCTGTCTGGATGAGATTAGGGACAGAGCTGCTGTCTGTCAGGGAGAGTGTTAGGGCCTCAATTTAGATTTTCGTTAGGCAGGAATCATCTTCAAAGAACCCAACAGCCCTTTAAAGGGCTACAAGTACCTTTTTTTGGTCTCCTCCTTGCTGCTGGCAGGGACTTGTAGTGCAGCTACCACCATCTTGGCTGCACACTGTGCACAACGACTGGTGGCAGAAAGGGGACAGCACGTGGTCCACACAGACCCCAAAGAAATTGCACAAAGTCCTCTCAGTACTCATTTTTGCTACTGCTGTACATTGGCTTGCTGGAATCTGTAGTGCAGTCTAGGAAATACGTATTTTCTCTCAGTTATATACAATACAGTGCAGTGAACAATTCTGTAGTGTGTGGTACAGTAGCCGCAGTCTAAAGACTACTTTTTTCTCTTAGTTATATATACTACAGTGCAGTGAAAAATTCTGTTGTGTGCAGTACAGTAGCCACAGTCTAGAAAATACTTTTTTTCTCACTTATATAGAGTATGGTGCATTGAAAAATTCTGTCATGTGCGGTACAGAAGCTGCAGTCTAAAGACTACATTTTTTCTCTCAGTTATATATACTACAGTGCAGTGAAAAATTCTATCGTGTGCGGTACAATAGCCGCAGTCTAAAGACTGCGTTTTTTCTTTCAGTTATATATACTACAGTGCAGTGAAAAATTCTGTCGTGTGCGGTACAGTAGCCGGAGTATAAAGACTACGTTCTTTCTCTCAGTTATATATACTACAGTGCAGTGAAAAATTCTGTTGTGTGAGGTACAGTAGCCTCAGTCTAAAGACTACATTTTTTCTGTCAGTTATATATACTACAGTGAGGTGAACAATTCTGTCGTGTGCGGTACAGTAGCCGGAGTCTACAAAATACGATTTTTCTTTCAGTTATATATACTACAGTACAGTGAAAAATTCTGTCGTGTGTGGTACAGTAGCCACAGTCTAGAAAATACATTTTTCTCTCAGTTATATATACTATATATACAGTGAAAACTTGAGTGGTGTGTGGTACAATAGTCACAGTCTAAAGACTACGTTTTTTCTCTCAGTTATATATACCACAGTCCAGTGAAAAATTGAGTGGTGTGCGATACAATAGCCGCAGTCTAAAGACTATGTTTTTTCTCTGTTATATATACTACAGTGTAGTGAACAATTCTGTTGTGTGGTACAGTAGCTGTAGTATAAAGAATACATTCTTTCTCAAATTCTGTTGTGTGCGGTACAGTAACCGCAGTCTAAAGACTACGTTTTTTCTCTCAGTTATATATACTACAGTCCAGTAAAAAATTGAGTGGTGTGCGATACAATAGCCGCAGTCTAAAAACTACATTTTTTCTCTCAGTTATATATACTACAGTGCAGTGAAAAATTCTGTCGTGTGCAGTACAGTAGCCGGAGTCTAAAGACTACATTCTTTCTCTCAGTTATATATACTAAAATACAGTGAAAAATTCTGTTGTGTTTCGTACAGTAGCCAGAGTCTAAAGACTATGTTTTTTCTCTGTTATATATACTACAGTGCAGTGAAAAATTCTGTCGTGTGCGGTACAGTAGCCGGAGTCTAAAGACTACGTTCTTTCTCTGTTATATATACTACAGGGTAGTGAACAATTCTGTCATGTGCGGTACAGTAGCCGCAGTCTAAAGACTACGTTTTTTCAATCAGTTATATATACTACAGTGCAGTGAACATTTCTGTCGTGTGCGGTACAGTAGCCAGAGTCTACAAAATACGATTTTTTTTTTCAGTTATATATACTACAGTGCAGTGAAAAATTCTGTCGTGTTCAGTACAGTAGCCGGAGTCTAAAGACTACATTCTTTCTCTCAGTTATATATACTAAAATACAGTGAAAAATTCTGTTGTGTGCCGTACAGTAGCCAGAGTCTAAAGACTATGTTTTTTCTCTGTTTTATATACTACAGTGCAGTGAAAAATTCTGTTGTGTGCCGGTACAGTAGCCGGAGTCTAAAGACTACGTTCTTTCTCTGTTATATATTACTACAGGGCAGTGAAAAATTCATCGTGCGTACAGTAGCCGCAGTTCTAAAGACTACGTTTTTTCAATCAGTTATATATATACTACAGTGCAGTGAACAATTCTGTCGTGTGCGGTACAGTAGCCAAGTCTAAAGACTACATTCTTTCTCTCAGTTATATATACTACAGTGCAGTGAAAAATTCTGTCGTAGTCTAAGACTACGGTAGCTACAGAACGCCGCAGTCTAGAAAATACGTTTTTTCTCTCAGTTATATATACTACAATCCAGTGAAAAATTGAGTGGTGTGCGGTACAATAGCCGCAGTCTAAAGACTACGTTTTTTCTCTCAGTTATATATACTACAGTGCAGTGAAAAATTCTGTCGTGTGCGGTACAGTAGCCGCATTCTAGAAAATACGTTTTTTCTCTCAGTTATATATACTACAGTGCAGTGAAAAATTCTGTCGTGTGCGGTACAGTAGCCGCAGTCTAAAGACTACGTTTTTCTCTCAGTTATATATACTACAGTGCAGTGTGACAGTAGCCGAGTTCTACGTTTTTTTTTCAATTATATATACTACATGCAGTGAAAAATTCTGTTGGTGCGTACAATAGCCGGAGTCTAAAGACTACGTTCTTTCTCTCAGTTATACATACTACAGTGCAGTGAAAAATTCTGTCGTGTGTGGTACAGTAGCCGCAGTCTAAAGACTACGTTTTTTTCTTTCAGTTTTATATACTACAATACAGTGAAAAATTCTGTTGTGTGCGGTACAGTAGCCGCAGTCTAGAAAATACGTTTTTTCTCTCAGTTATATATACTACAATCCAGTGAAAAATTGAGTGGTGTGCGGTACAATAGCCACAGTCTAAAGACTACGTTTTTTCTCTCAGTTATATATACTACAGTGCAGTGAAAATTCTGTCGTGTGCGGTACAGTAGCCGCAGTCTAAGAAAATACGTTTTTTCTGTTATATATACTGCAGTGCTGTCGTGTTTACAGTAGCCGCAGTCTAAAGACTATGTTTTTTCTCAGTTATATATACTACAGTGCAGTGAAAAATTCTGACGTGTGTGTACAGTAGCCGCAGTCTAAAGACTACGTTTTTTATCTCAGTTATATATACTACAGTGCAGTGAAAAATTCTGTCATGTGCGGTACAGTAGCCGCAGTCTAAAGACTACGTTTTTTCAGTCAGTTATATATACTACAGTGCAGTGAACAATTCTGTCATGTGAGGTACAGTAGCCGGAGTCTACAAAATATGATTTTTCTTTCAGTTATATATACTACAGTACAGTGAAAAATTCTGTCGTGTGTGGTACAGTAGCCTCAGACTAGAAAATACGTTTTTTCTCTCAGTTATATATACTACAGTCCAGTGAAAAATTGAGTGGTGTGCGGTACAATAGCCGCAGTCTAAAGACGTACGTTTTTTCATTCAGTTATATATACTACAGTGCAGTGAACAATTCTGTTGTGTGTGGTACATTAGCCGGAGTCTACAAAATACGATTTTTCTTTCAGTTAAATATACTACAGTACAGTGAAAAATTCTGTCGTGTGTGTGGTACAGTAGCCGCAGTCTAGAAAATACGTTTTTTCTCTCAGTTATATATACTACAGTCCAGTGAAAAATTGAGTGGTTTGCTGTACAATAGCCGCAGTCTAAAGACTACGTTTTTTCTCTCAGTTATATATTACTACAGTCCAGTGAAAAATTGAGTGGTGTGCGATACAATAGCCACAGTCTAAAGACTATGTTTTTTCTCTCAGTAATATATACTACAGTGCAGTGAAAAATTCTGTCGTGTGCGGTACACTAGACGCAGTCTAGAAAATACGTTTTTTTCTCTCAGTTACACATAGTACAGTCCAGTGAAAAATTGAGTGGTATGTGGTACAATAGCCTCAGTCTAAAGACTACTTTTTTTCTCTCAGTTATATATACTACAGTGCAGTGAAAAATTCTGTCGTGTGCGGTACAGTAGCCGCAGTCTAAAGAATGCGTTTTTTCTCTCAGTTATATATACTACAGTGCAGTGAAAAATTCTGTCGTGTGCGGTACAGTAGCCGGAGTCTAAAGACTACGTTCTTTCTCTCAGTTATATATACTACAGTGCAGTGAAAAATTCTGTCGTGTGCAGTACAGTAGCCGCAGTCTAAAGAATGCGTTTTTTCTCTCAGTTATACATACTACAGTCCAGTGAAAAATTGAGTGGTGTGCGGTACAATAGCCGCAGTCTAAAGACTATGTTTTTTCTCTCAGTTATATATACTACAGTGCAGTGAACAATTCTGTCGTGTGCGGTACAGTAGCCGGAGTCTAGAAAATATCTTTTTCTCTCAGTTATATATATTACAGTGCAGTGAACAATTCTGTTGTGTGGGGTACAGTAGCCGGAGTCTAAAGATTACGTTCTTTCTCTCAGTTATATATACTACAGTGCAGTGAAAAATTCTGTCGTGTGTGGTACAGTAGCCACAGTCTAAATATTACATTTATTCTCTCAGTTATATATACTACAGTCCAGTGAAAAATTGAGTGGTGTGCGGTACAGTAGTCGCACTCTAAAGAATACATTTTTTCTCTCAGTTATATATACTAGAGTCCAGTGAAAAATTGAGTGGTGTGCGGTACAGTAGCCGCAGTCTAGAGAATACGTTTTTTTGCCTCAGATAGTGATTCTACTGTCTACTGAATACGGTTGTGGCCCCAGATATTAATTCGACAGTTTAGTGAATATACAAAATGGTGAACCCCAGGGCTAAATGACGAGGACGTGGGCGTCCAAGTGATGTATGGGACAGAGGCCGTGGTCCTGGGCAGGGGGAAATGTACCTATTGATGAGGGAGCAGTGGAACACCGCAGAGTTTCGCTCCCTAGCTTCATCTCGCAACTTACAGGGTCACGTGGTACACCACTATTAACACCACAACAGTGCGAACAGGTGATGACGTGGATAGAGGATAATGTGTCCAGTAATTTATCCACACCCTGTCTTCCATGCAGTCCACCCACGCTAGCCAAGGGAGTAGACCTCTGGATCCTCCAGCTCAACCTCCTTCCCCCCAGCCTGCCGTCACCCCCCCCTGCGGAAAATATGGATTCAGATCCGGCATACTCACAGGAACTCTTTTCAGGACCCTACCCAGAGACACAAACCACTGCTCAGCAGCAACCTGAGCAGTTGCTGTCCCGATGCCCAAAATTTAGAACTTTCGCAGTCTGTGGGTGATGAGAGTGTGGACTTAGTGCAAGTAGTGTGTCAAGAGGTGTCTGATGATGATGAGACACGGTTGTCAGACAGTGACGTTGTTGTCAGGGCAGTAAGTCCTAGGGGGGAGCAGAGTGAGGAAACGGAGGAAGAGCTGGTGGATGATGAGGTGACTGACCCGAGCTGGGTTGGTAAGTCTAGTCAAGACAGTGCTTCTGAGGGGGAGGCAAATGCAGCACCAGAACAGGTTGGAAGAGGCAGTGGGGTGGCCAGAGGGAGAAGCAGGGCCAGAGCATGTAAATCAGCAACTGTTTCACGGAGTAAAAGCTCCCGTGCCGAGGCCTAGATGTTTGCAAGTCTGGAGGTTCTTTAAAGAAAGTGAGGATGACTGACAGACTGTGGTGGGCAACCTGTGCCACACCAGAATCAGCAGGGGAGCCACCACTACCAGCCTAACCACTACCAGCATGCGCAGGCATATGAGTGCTAAACACCTGACTCAGTGGAACCAAGGCCGTTCACCTCCTGCGGGTCACACCACTGCTCCTTCCCCTGTGTCACATGCTGGCTCTGCGAGTCAACCCCCCTCCCAGGAGCCAGGCATGAGCGCCGACCACCCTACAACCACCCCTTCACCACTACATTCCTCCACACCCTCCACAAATGTTTCCCAGTGCAGCGTTCATCTGTCTTTACATCAGACATTTGAGTGCAAGCTCAAATACAATTTGACCCACCCACATGCACAAGCCCTAAACGTCCACATCTCCAAACTACTGAGCCTAGAGCTGCTGCCCTATAGGCTGGTAGAGACTTAGGCTTTCCACAATCTGATAGTGGTGGCTGTCCCTCGGTACTTGGTCCCCAGCCGCCACTATTTTTCCCGATGTGCCATCCCAGCTCTACACCAGCACGTGTCAGAGATCATCATCCTTGCCCTGACCAACACAGTTACTGAGAAGGTCCACATAACTATGGACACGTCGACAAGTGCTGGCGGGTAGGGACACTATATCTCCCTGACAGCACATTGGGTTAACTTGTTGGAGGCTGGGACCGAGTCTGACCCTGGGGCCGCTCATGTGCTGCCCACACCGAGGACTGCGGGCCTACCTCAGTCACGGTTTCTTAGACTTATTATGCCTCTTCCTCCAACCCCTCCTCCTCCTACTACTACTTTCAATTACCATCTGTGAGCACGGAGCCTTCAGTCGGTAGCTCTAGGCGCAGCAGCACTGCCGTGGGTCAGCACCAACCGACGGTGCTGAAACTGCTGAGCTTAGGTGACAAGACGCACACTGCCCAAGAGCTGTTACAGGGCATCACGGCGCAGACCGATCTTTGGCTGGTGCCGCTGAACCTCAAACCAGGCATGGTTGTGTGTGACAATGGGCGTAACCTGGTGGCGGCTCTGCAACTCAGCAGACTCACACATGTGCCATGCCTGGCCCA